>JANHGO010002840.1:0-28737 GCA_024606505.1 Aquila spilogaster
TTACTGCTGATATAGTCACAACGTAAGAACTGATAAATTATGGGAGAAGTCAGACCTGAAATGTGACAGGTTCTATTTGGTAATTAATTATTGCTGCTCTATATAAAATAAATCTTATGTGACAGTCTCAAAATGTTTTATTCAATGAGTCGTACAATACCTCTGAGAATTAACTAGGTAAATCTCTTTTCACCTTGCAAGAAGAACTAAACTATAGCTATACCTATATGCCAGACATGTAGTGCACTTCACACACTAGACTGCTCTCAGTTACGCAGAAAACAACATGCATCTCCTGTTGCTTAATAACTGAGATCTAAAAAATAACAGCTTGTGTTGTTTTCCGTGGCCAGACTTTAGATCCTTGATTTCTTGGTCAAAATAAACATTGCATCAAATCAAGTATCACCCATTGCATGGGTCTGTAAAGTGTTTCCAGAAGGCTCAGGCTGAGTCAATACAGCAGGGAATGTTAGACAGTTTTGCTGTTTCTCCTGTGTCTACAGTGATAAAAATAGATTAGAGAAATATGTTTGCTGTAACAGAGCTTAATTTTCTTTTTAGGAAATGCTTTGGAAGAAAATAATTTCCCTTACAATATAAGAGCAAGCATCACAGAATCACGGGATAATAGAGTGGTTGAGTTTGGAAGGGACCTCTGGAGGCCATCTTGTACAATGCCCTGCTCAAGCAGGAGCACCCAGAGCAGGGTGCCGGGTCAGATCTGGACCATGTCTGGATGTTCTTGAAGATCTCCAAGGAGAGAGACCCCACATTCTCTCTGAACAACCTGTGTTAGTGCTCAGTCACCCACACAATACTGAAGTGCCTCCTGATGTTCAAACAAAACCACCTGTGCTCCAGATTGTACCCATTCCCTCTTGTCTAAGCACCACTGAACAGAGCTTGGTTCTGGAGAAGTGTCCCAGTCTCTTTGTCTTCTTTATATGTTCATCTCCTATTTCACTAACATCCTTATTTCCTCAAAGTGTAGCTGGTAATACCGTGTCCAAAGTAGATAACATAGCTATGCTTTCACATCAGAGGATTTCAAGCTATGGTATACGCTTACCTCAGAGGAAGTATAAATTATTTCAAAGCCTCCAACATATGCTGCAGCAACAGCAGGTGTCAGATGTGCTAAGCTGCTCATATGCTGGTATATATGCTGATGACTGTTCCTGCTCTCCAGGGCCATCAGGAGGCCATCCATTGCCTGACTTACAGTTTTTGCTAGGGACTAGAGAAGAGGACCAGCAGGGAGTGAGTATGGGAACACGAGATGGGTTAGTGGATTGGCTGGTGCATAGATTCAGCGGTCTGTTCCAAAGAGGAGAAAGAAACAGGAGTTGTGAGTGGGAATAAGGGCAATGAGTTTTTCTCACATTCATGTCTTATTTTATGGTCTTATAGTATGTTCTCTACAGTGGAAAAAAATAACAAATGGATGTGCATGGACTCAGAAATACTAGATAACTTTGTTAATAATCTAAAAAACGTGAATGCCAGATTAGCCCAAAGTAAACTATTTTTATTGAAAATGTATTTTCAGAATTCATCTTTTGGTAAAAGTTTATAAAAATACACATCATCCTCCTTTGTGGAAAAAATATTTGTCAAGAAGAAAACCTCCCTAAACAAACAAGTATTGTTTGAGACAGTTTCTGACACTCTGGGCCACACTTTATGCAACAGCTTTTGGGATGGAGAGCCACATGGATTCTTTTGGGAGACACTTGCAAATTCAGCACACAACGTGATTGGAATGTTTTTACTAGTACTACAAAGAATGCTGGTGGGGCCACTGGATGCTGCAGGTTTAACTAAATCCTTAATTAGTTTAGGTGGGACAGCTTCTCTAAAACTGTGCTCCATATCCTTATATATATGCTCTGCTTACATCACTATTTTTCCTCTTATTTTGGGGGGAAAAAACTGCAGTATGACAGCATAGAGACCAAGTAGTTACCAGCTGATCAGTGCGTATCTTCTAGTGGATTATGATTACTTAAGAAGATTGAATGTTTTGACTATTCAGTCATTGCCTTCGAAAGAAAATTCACTAGGAAAAAGCTATTCATCCTGTCTTTTAGTCCTGGAAAGCCAGATGAGTAGCTGCATGGGTTATATTTGTCCTATAGGCTTTATATTACATCTGCCTGCTCTAACATTTTGGAGGAACTTCAAAGTCCAGTGATACTAATGCCAGGATTTACAAGGACATTGGCATGAGAATATTCAGAAGAACTGCCAAAATGACATAAACTTCCATATTTAGGCTAAAGAACCAGAGTTTTATTCAAAGAGACAGAAAGGAAAATTTGGGAGCCTTAGGTGGGTGAACTTGGAACAGGTCTATAACAAACATATAATCATTTCCATACGTTTGAGAAAGGGAGTGAGGGATTTGGAGAAATGGACTGCAGGGCAAGAAATACATGTCAGAAAAATTAGTGTGTATGGATACTGTAGACAGGAAAGGTGCTTAGCTGAAGGGAAAGAATGAAAGAAAAAAAAGCTGGAGGAAGGAAAAGGAAATTTCTGAGGGTATGCAGATAGAGCTTTTTCTGAGTGGAAGTTGTGGCAACTAAAAGTTCTTTACAATGAGAGGAGATATGTGGATATGTGGAGATACGAAACACATAATTAAAACACATATTAAAGAGATGGAATAAAATCAATATAACAGTATATAGCAAAGGATAAATTAATTTCACTGTTGGTAGGATAGGCAGTCTAAAGAAAGAAAATAGCAATACTAGCAGTAGTTGCAATTATCTAACTTATATATTGCTGAGTGTTGTCACTGTAGGAAACTTATCTCATTAGTAGTATTAAGAAAAAGAATGAAATAAATATTTTACATAGACATTCAACAACTTGAGAAATTAAATGAAGGATGGAACTGTAAAGTAGATGTTATGGAAATGACAGCAGTAGAGCAGTCATATACAGAAAATAGCTAAGTTATCCAGAAAAGATAAGGGTAAGAGCGAGGAACAAAAAGGTGAAACATCAATGGGATTAAAAAAAAAAAAAATAGATACAGACTGTTACCAGTGACAAGACTTTAAAACTGTGATAGCTTGTGTATAACTACTGAAACAACTATGAAGCATGTTACAAATCTAGCCTGAAGACACTGTAGAATAATGGAGTAAAAAGGTAAGTGTTCGTTAACTGTTTCACCTTGAAATAGATGAAGCAATAAACAAAAAAATCCCAAAGATTCTCTCTTTCTATTCTAAACTGAACTTAAGACTTCTATATAGAGGAAAGTTTTAAACGAATTTTCATAAAATATCTTTTCTTGAAATATATGTTTATATTTGGAAAAACAAAAGTAAAAAAAAAAATACAAGGAAGGACTTCAGATCTAGCTGAAGTAAACAAAAAAAAGATATGAGGAGTAAGAGAGCTGCAAGGAATGAAAAAAAGACTGATCAGACAAGAAACCATCTCTTTGTGGTCAAGAAATCTAGGGATAAAACAAGAATAGCCTTCAGCTATTCAAGCTGAGCTAGACTTTTAAGGGTATTAAATCAAGTAGGAAGAAAGACACTTTGGGAGTGCAAATAAAAACAGAATTTAAAGAAAATTAAGTACCAATGTTGCAATTGAAGGTAATCCAGGTACAGCTCCCACAGTAAATGCCAAGCTTTCAAAAAGAGCAGTAATTTCACTATGGAATGAGAAAGGTGAAGTGAAAAAAAGAAATTAAGATGCAAAAAATTACTAGAATGGAACTTGACTTAGAACTTAAAAATTTCCATGCAATCAAGATCATATAACTGAGCAATCATTCATTCCAAAATTTTGAGATAATTAGAAGGCAGACTAAGAACTTGAAGAGAATGAGAGTAAGAAAGCATAAAATAGAGACAAATATAGAATGTTTCACCTTTGTGAAAGGTAGGAAAAAACAAAGTTATTCAGGCTATTACAGATAAGTCAGACCTTGATATTTTTGTAAAGAATTAATCAATTCATTTAGAAGAAAGCAAAAAGAAAGTAAACTAATACGTTGAAGAGTAAAAATTGATCTCATGATAATTATGCTTTGAGAAGCCATCTTGCTATCTTACTTCGCTGATGTAAACAGTGTTTTTAATGAAACAAACATGACAGCTCCAATTACGCTCGCATGAAGCCCATTAAATAATGTCCTATGGGAAATAAAGAGCATAAATAAAATTACTGAATAACAATAGCACTCTCACATTTGAACACGTTGAAGAAATGTTTCTTCTTAAATACAATCACTTTTTGGATTGGAATAGGGTTTTGTAATGAGCGAGTAACTTTGAGAGATCACGCTTGGCTCTCAAATTATAAAGATGCTTCTGGAAATCCAATCATTGCTATTGTAATGTCTAATTTCACTTTTATTGTTGACAGTTCACTCCTAGTCTTGAGGATGGCTGTTGTCAAAGAAAGCCAAAATCTTAGGCAGATGTGGAAATCCTTGCATCATCTGTGTGCTTTTGCTATCAAGTTTCCGCATCAAACTTTGAACATAGTTGTGTATTCAGTAGCAATGGAAATAGAGTGGAGAGGTGATGGACTCTTTCCAAAACCAGATATGACTAATAAGGTCTAACTGGAAAGCATGTCACAGAGGCAATACTTTTTTGTCCGGTTGGGAAGCTATGTTTTGTAAGAGATATTTAAACGAAATACAAGAGATATAGTTATGAAGAACATTAATTTCATAAGATTTTTCCTTAACCAATGCATTTATATTAATTTTACAATAAGGCTTTATCTAGTCTGTTTCAAGTTTAGTGTAATGTAATTTCTAATTACTCTTAGAATCACCACTAGATCCAATCACCATGTGATTCTCCCCTCATTACTTACAGAAGCTACTGGATTAACCATTTGTTAATACAATTTACAGGATCCAAAATTGCTCTGAGCTTACTTATTTTAAAAAAACAAATTAAATAGGTGACTGTTAAAAACTACGTTCAGGACACCATACATGAAATCTGCAAAATTCTGACCTCAGAGTGCTGAACTGTTGAGTGAACATGACTTAGACTAAACCTAATGCATGCGTCCCTTTCTAGCTAAATAGAGTGGAAAAAATATTTTCAGTAGACTTTTTAGTTTTTCTTAAGACCTCTAACAAGAATTTTATTTAGATTATATCTTAGTTATTCTTACCATGCATGTGTAAACAGAAGATGTTAAAAGTAAGTTAAAATGAACTAATTGTCCCTGTAAATGATCAGTAATCACCTGGTAAAGAAACTTTATATATGAGTCAGCATAATGTTAAAGATATCTACAACCTGTCCTCTGAGTAGCAGGAATTACACAAACTATATAATCATTAGCCAGAAATAATGGAGAAAATGCAGACAAAAGGACATGAATTCCCATAGCTGCTCTCTTCCTTGTGTCTTGTCTGACACAAGCTATCCAGACTTTTGCTGATTTTTCTGACAATTACTCATCTGAGAAGGTATCAAAGTATGGAAAGTCATCAGGCTAGAGTTAAATATTCTGATAATACTTTTAGCTATCTCTCAAATATTGAACTAAAAATCTGTATTTGAGTGGATCTTAAATCTAAAGTGATGTTTGAAAACTTGGAGCCAAATTCTGCCAATTGTTAATGACTACTTTATATGAAGTTGTGCAAAAATGCAATGCAATGAGAATTCTCCTGTCATGTCATGCCTGAATCTCATGTTAACAACTATTGAATCTATGATTGTTTTGTAACTAAATGAGTCTTACTCAGAGAAACTCAGTGTAACTATAGGGGAAATGACCCTTCTGAAGCCTCCTCTGCATCTCCTTCAAGCTCTCATTTCCTTCAAAGGAGCATCACTGTTTAAATACTTTATAAACAGCAATGATAAATGCACTTTTGTAAGGATATTACCAATAATTACTATAAAACTATTAATTATAAATGTTGTGCTGATCAAATTATCTGTGGACATAATCATCACAATTGTGTAACTCACAGTTAAAAATGCTGCCTGCTGTTGGTGCACTAGACTTTCTGTCATTACTCTCTGTGTGCTCTTGCCATTACAGCAGTACCAAGCAGCATGCAGACCAAGATACTCATTTGAGTTTTGTCTGTTTCTGTTTTCCCCAGCCTCTCTGTCTTCAAGTTAAGATTCCTATTAAAGCTTTTCTGGCGGGCATCCTTAGGAACTACCTTACATTTATACAATACTTGCTCTTCTTAGATGCTTCCAAGCTTGTTTTACAGGTTTGTTTTTGTTCTTTTTTCTTCTTGCTTCCTACTCTATTCAGCATTTGCTGGCAGCTTCTGTAGTAGTTAACTTGAGACAGACAGTCATACTCAGACAAAATAACAAATGACTTGGACTTTCACCCCAAGGCCGTAGCAGAGGGAATTTGAGCTGGATTTTTTTCTAGAGTAGAGATGGAACAAATCTTTCTGTTTATGTTTTTAAATGTCTGCTACATTGGGAGTGTAGGAAAAAAATAAAAAGATCTGTAGCAACTGTAATGTTGCCATGTTTTAGCCATGTTTTACCTCACAAGTTCAAAGGGTGTCTGCATAACTTATTTTAAACTCTTTCTATAAGAGATTTTCACTTGGAGAAGCCCTTAAAAAACAAACAAAACAAAACAAACAAACAGAAAACCACAGTGACAATGAAGAAAAGAAATATTTTAGAAGATATGTTTTTATAAAACACAGTTTTGTAGAAAACATAGGATAGCTATAGAGAACATTGTGTTTTGCAGTGTAT
Source organism: Aquila spilogaster (assembly GCA_024606505.1). Classification (NCBI taxonomy): domain Eukaryota; kingdom Metazoa; phylum Chordata; class Aves; order Accipitriformes; family Accipitridae; genus Aquila; species Aquila spilogaster. The sequence continues at coordinate 6,747 of JANHGO010002840.1, forward strand.
AGAAGGAGCCACAGGAAACTGTAGCGTGAACAGCTTGGACATCGTGACTATAATGCGGTGAGGCTGGATGTACTATACAAACATTAAATCAAGAAAGTTACACACATCATGCAATGGCTAAATGTTATTCCATCCTGTTCTCTATCTTAGCTTTATAGGGAATGTTTCTTGAATAGTCTAAAAATGTGTAATACTCTCAGTGATCCATAATTCACTGCTACAAGCAGGCAAGCGCTTTAAAAAAATAGGAAGCCACCTTGGAAGAATACTTCAATATGGTCTCTAAATACCTAACACCTTATTAACCTTACTGGCAATCCTATGTAGTTGTTCAGTATAAGAGGAAACAACAATGATGTACTGACTGTATTCAACTTTCTTTAATACAGTTCAGCTAAATTTATATATCTCCTCCAATGATTTGATGCAGGAAGCTGTTTCTTTGTGTTTTGATGTTGTTGATGTTTTAATGTATGATATGGTTAATTGTATGGCACTTGACTAAAATTAGATAAAAGTCACAATAAACTGACTGGAAGAACGAACCATAAGGTATCACGATATTCAGCTTCAAGCAATCATTCTTCAAATTAGCGTTTCTTTTTTTCTTGCTCAGCATTCCACAAGAACAGTGGCGCTTCTTTTGAGAATACTTTTCATGAGTGGTGTTTTACTGGTTGAAGTTTCACAATGAGAAACCTGGGCAGAAATGTAATTAACCCAGTGGGAACTTTTGTTTTCCCATGTCTGTAGATGTCACTGAATTGCTTCAGCCTCAGGACTGTATTAATCATGCAGGAAAGTAAATAAATAAAAAATAGAAAAATGTGTTGGCTTATACAAATTGAAAGTACTAATGAAATCAATATATCTTTCACTTCTGGTTTGTGGTCATACATTAATCACTTGAAATTTGTCAAAATCATAAAATAGCAGCCCATGGAAAAGGATGGGTAAATCATGAAGTTGCTTGTTCTTTCCAGAAAGTGTTTTTAATTTTTTATTCTGTAGGACTGAACCTTATAAAGCCCTGAGCTCTAACATCTTTATTTTCATAATGTATCAGTCCTTATCTACGACTAATTTAACTTTCCATGTCTGACTACAATGTATGTTTTAGTCTGGAATGCCTGGAATTTCAATCTCCCCTATGCTTGTAATTCAAGTAGAAGGGCTTTTTCCCACCAAAAGAACAACAACAACAACAAAAAAAAGCCATGAGTGCACTGACTATAAGTCTTAGTAATAATAATCATTAATAATCTGGTAACTTTATATTCAATCTGATTACATCTAACTCTGCATCAAAGAAGACCTTAGCTTAGTTTGGTTTATTGCAATTAGGTCTTATACAAACAAAGCACAGACATGATTTAGAAGTAGCACAAATCTTCCACTGTTGCCCAAAGAGTATGGATCAGACTAGCCTGTTGTGGGGGCAGAGAGGCTGGTCACATAAACAGAAGCTAAGCGATGTCATTTGTGCTTTGGACCTTAGCTCATTTCATTGCCTGCTGTAGTGTAGCCTATGAAGCACTACTTGGACTAACCTGCACAACACATTAAAAATTGCTTTGAGAGGCATATATGAGACGTTCAGTTCTAAAAGTCAAAACCACTACTTTTCCATATATATAATTCTTAATAACTCCAGAAGATTACAGAATAACAAAAATTGTTCTCAGAAGGCAGAACAAAAGGACTTGGGATAACTCAGAATTCAGGACTTAATCCTCTTCAGCCTGCTGTATTAAAATTTCTGTTTTTCACAACTAGAAGAGAAGTGGAAAGATCAGGGATTTATTATCGTAACTAGGAAGTAACAAGGAAGATGTAAAAATAGTCAAGATAAATTGCTGAATCAAAAGAGATGCACTATCAGGAATTAAAAAAACAGATGTGTCTAGTTGAGAGGTGTTGGCTGTTATTACATGTGAATAAGAAGGAAGAGTAGAGCAGATAATCATTAATAGGCTGTGGGTTTTTTCCAGCTGAGAAAATTCTGGGAAATGAGTAGAGTATCTACTAATGTGGTGCTATGTAAAGCTGGGCCATTTGTTATTTTTCAGTTTTCACAGTATGGATGTTGCTATTTGATTGTTTGTCATTTTAACTTCAATGAATGTGAATGCTTCTATCATTACTGAAAATACAGGATTATTACATAATAATTATCAGATATTGGCATATCATTTTATCCAATACAAAATAAATAAAGTTGAGGGGAGTGGCAATGTAAAAGCCAGGGAATGGGCTGCAGGAGTGAAAGCTAATAACTTTTCCCAAAAACAAAATCTAAACATTTTTAAGATATCATCATATAAGATACAAAATAGTGATTTCCTTAGGCTCCTCAATACAAAATGTGTAATTGAGGTTTACTCATTCTCCTGGTAGAGAAATGAGTAGATTATTGATCATCCTGAATAAAGGGAATTTAAAAAAATTGAGTTTAGTAAGGCTTGTGACATTATCTCCCACTTCAATCATGTCTAGAAGCTAGGGATGTATGGGATGAAAGAGCACAGTGTTACGTGCACTGAAAATTCACTGGATGGGTAGCTCAAAGTCCAGCTGGCCAGCAACAAGCACAGTACTCCAATGGTTGTTAAGGTCTCATATACATAGTTCAACATATTCTTCAGCAGCTGGCAGCACAGAACTTATGAGGAAAGGCCAAGATCTGGGCCTTTTTGATCTGGTGAATAGAGGGCTACAGGGTGATCTGTTAACAACTTACAACTACTTGCATTGGGGTGATGAAGAAACCAAACATTCCTCAAACTTGCCTTGGGACATTCAGATTGGACATCAAGTGAAAACATTCACTAAAATCAGTGTAGCACTGGACATTCTATCTTTGAGGTTTTCAAAACAAGAATCCCCTGGCAGCTATGTTTAATGCTGGCAATAGTCCTGCTTCAAGCAGGGTCTGACTAGGTCAAGTCCAACCAACATTTCTCCAATTTTCCTATAATGCGATTGTTCCTCAAGGAACACATTTGATGCCAACCTGATTGTCAGCAGTAAAATGGTCTCCTATTCAATAGATCAAAAAGGTTCAGAGATCAAAAGAAAGATTTTGATCAAAACAGATCATAATTTTTAATTAACTAAGGGCTCTTAGGTTGGCATTAAATTCACAAAATGTAGGTAGTTTATCACTGGAAATAACTTCTTCATAAAATTAATTCAGAGCATAGGGTTGGCTTTTTTTCCCTTCCATAAAGTATTATGTTCCTATCAGTAATCTTTTTGCATACACATTTTTACAGTGTTGTATGAAGGGAAGGAAGTTTCACAATGGATCTCCTATCAAATATTCCATGAAAAACTTAATAGCATAATAAAAATAAAATAATAATAATGGAAAAAAGAAAAGCAGGCAGTAAGAATTCTATTCCAATCTCTAAGTGCAATGAATTCTACATCGGGCACAAGCTAGTCATTCACTTTTTTTCTCTTCTTGCTAAGTAGTTGCTTTCTGAATCAGTAAGAGGTGCCCATTCTAAAAATAAAATAGATGTTATTCAAGAATACTTGAAGCATTATGAGTTTTTAAACAGCACATGAAGAGAAAACACTTTGTAATAAAACTTGCTAATAATTTTCCGTTTGGCTGCACTCTGTCAGATTTGAAAGGTACATGAATGGAAGTGTTAGAAGGAAATAAATTTGCAGAATTCACAAGTAGTTTTTCCATCCCATTGAAACCACATACCTTCTATGTTCCCTGTCCATCTTCAGGGTTCCAAACTTCAAACTTTTACAAACTCTCAAACTGAACATTTTAGTTGGTATTAGATGTAAGGCTTACTCTGAATGTTTCCTGTTCAGGAATTGTGAAGATACTTTTTTTGATTAACCCAGAAACACAATGGTAGCTAAACCACTTCATACTTTAGGTCTTTAGTGCCAAAAGAGCTGATTGTGTCATAATTTTTACTAAGTTAAATAGAACCATGTTCAGCCAGGATTGGAAGTCTACTTTGCACTCTGAGTACCTATTTCATTGCTGTTATATACTGGATTTTTTTTATTAACTGCTGTCATTTTAGATCAAGTAACTCAAATATTCTCAAGAAAATAATATAAAGGAAAACAATTTCCACCAAAATCATCAGTTATTTGCAATCAGGGATTGACCCATATGTCTGTAGGCAGATTTTAATAAATATAAGTTTTGAAGCATTTAGAGATCCCGTGGAAAGGATGTCAGTAAAAAAGAAAAGTATTGAAGGTATCATTTTCAAAGCAGATCTGTGTGAAAATCAAAAGGAATATCAGGTACAATATCTTTTTCTTTTCCTCCATTGAAGTAGAGAACACAGATGCTTCTGAAAACAATTAGAAGACTCTGCTTCTGCTCTTGTTTAATAGGTCACATAAACTCCAAAAAAAAATACTTTTAATGCAGTTTTCCTTCCTTCTGCTGTGCACGCTGAGCTTGAAGTGTTTGCTCAAATAAACCAAGGTTCAATTTGTTCCTTGACAGCATACATCAGTCCTAAGTCTGAGTTTGAATATCATTCTCTGGAGCAGTTCTATAGGATCCAGATCCAGTACATTCTTGGTACCTCATACACCATATTTATACAGAATATTATCTTAGACTTTGGTCAAATTCAGAAAGCTACAGATAGATTACTACAATAGTAATCTATGTATATGTCTCACATGAACTCCCACTTAAATCTCATGTGCTAAGGCAACCAAGGTTTCAAGGCACTCACAGAAAGGGTCTAAGTTAAGGGAAAAGGTTATCCATGTTTTTATTTGGTGTAAAGACTAACTGTGGAAGTGGAACTCAGCTAACTTAAGGTATCTATGTATATCTACATCTGAACAGGAGATGAATTAGACTTCTAAATCATTAACCAACATCAGTATTTCTCAGTACATAGTATTGTAGAGACTCTTGTGAAGTTAGCATAGACAGTGTTTCCTCAATCTAAATTGAACACTATTTCCAAGTTAAGCTGTTCTTTAGATCTCATTGTCTGATTTCTTACATCGAAGGAAACTAAGGCACCTAGCTCACATTTTGATGTTGCAGTAGACAGCTGAACTGATCTACTCAAGGCTTCTGGGAAGGACACTAATTTCATTAGCTATGTTGTGAGAACATCTTATGTCCACAGACAGTACCACAATGCCACAACGTCTTCCATTCAATATCACAGCTAATAGGAGGAAATTTAGCTGCAGAACATGCACTGAAAAGGAAGACCTGTTTTCTGCAGTTTTATCATCCTGGTTGGATTCAAATTAAAGGTCTTATCTATGTCATTGCTATGAAGCTATAAAGCCACTTTGTTGGAATGAAGAATGGCAACCTTGTGATGTAGCTAGAGCTTTGGACACTTGAAAGTGCAAGAGTTATGAGGCCAGTGATACCTGAGAGATGAGCTGTGTGCTAGTTATTGCATTTAACGGGTAGATGAGGGTTCTGAGGCAAAGATATTTCCCCCGGAGTTAAATATTTTCCTTAAATCTAGCAGTGTTATAACATGAACAGTCTTGATATAAGTAGCTGGAGTTTGTACAATAAGAAAACGTAACTATGCTCATCCACAGTTGGGTAGCTCATCCTCTCAGAGTTCAAGTTCTTTTAAAGATTTATGGAAATAAATGCTTTTCCCATAGCAGATAGGTTTTTAAGGCAAGTAGAATGAACTGTACTGTAGGCCTCCTTCCTCTTTCTCTCCCTAAAATAGAAATTAAAAATAGTTTTAGTAGACTGGGCACAACTTCTAGATAGCCAACATTAGATCCTCCTTTATAATCAAGATTCTATTTTTTCATTTTGTGATTATGAAATGTCTAGCAGTAGCCAGAATATTCCAGATACTGTCACTTCAACCTTGTGGAAACAGACATTTTGTATTGGCTTATCCAAATCCCACTGGCTTCTTCCTGTTAGACTGCAGGCTGGTGCATTATCTCACATCATCCTCTGTCACCTCAGGTAAAAATACTTCGGTGTAATTGCCTTCCAGATTTAGCTTTCTTGTCGAGTATCTGTTTTGAATTAATTTACCCCAGATGTATTTGCACTTTTCCAAGTTGACTCTCATTTTGTTATTCTCAGCCCATGTTTCTATTTTTTCTAGGACCCTCTATTATTTCCCTGTCCTGACTGCTGTTGGCACAACCTGCAGCTTACCATCATCTGTGAATTTCATTAACATGCTTTTGTTTTAACTCCAGATAATTTATGAGGATTTTAAAGAAGACACCTTAAACAGAGCCCTGTGCTGCTCTTATAGTCAGCTCATACAGCTCAATATGTTGGTATTTATTATTATCTTTTACTTGTATTCTATCTGCCAGTTTTCAGTCCATGTGATGGAGCTCAGATCCAAGCCAGTCTGAACTCATTTGAAGAGTAAGATTTCGTCAGACATTGCTATACCAAAACCCAGATGATATTCTCTTTCCTTTCTCAATTGCTTTTGTAACTGTTCCACAAAAAATAATCAACGTTTGTACTGTACAGTTTTCACTTCATAAATCCACACTGCTAATAGGTCATGGGTCTGTAATCTTCTTGTCTGCCTTATGCCAGTTCAGGATCAAGCTTTGTATAAAACTGTACATAACTTAGGGTCTGGCTGCAGGTAAGTGGTAAGATTTCCCAGGAAATGAATGAAATACTGGGATTGATTGCAGTGATCTTCATGGGGGAGCAGTGTTTTGTTACGAGAGCTCTCTCTAGTGGTCCCAGTTACTTCACACATGGTATGGATCAAATGCTGCAATCTAGGAAGGCTCACTGCCATGCATAGTGATATTTGGAGACATACAACTCTTTAGTTTCAGCATCAAATCATATTAAGATCATTTTGGGAAGAAAAAAAGATGGCCAAGGGTAGTGCATGATAAGGTTACAGAGGAAGCCTTTCAAAAGTAACATGTGTGGGAGTTATACCTCCTTCAGTGCAGAAACTGACTTGAACCAACACATAATATTTAAAGATGTTATGTAGTTGAAGACTAGAACATGCTTCCAAATCAAATTCTCCATATATTATAGAACAATAGATATTTCTTAGGGTTGACAGATTTTATGGCAGTCACATTTTAAGAGTTTCATAAAAAAGGAAATATTTTAAAAGGATAGCCCATACATTTATGATATTTAAAACAAGGGTAGCTTACCAAAACAAATATCTATTGCTTTCCCATATTAATCTCCCGGAGTAGTGAGAATAGGGTCAAAAGTCAGATCAGCATATTCAAAATGTTTAAAAGACCCCATGAATTATACTACTCTCTGGCAATAATCACTGATAAGTTGATGTATATGTGAAATTCCAAATGATAATGGTAGAATATGTAATAAATTATGTAAAAGCTTTAGAATAATTTTAGGGTAAATGCATATGATTATGTTTCATAGCAACTGCCAGTGGGAAAAAAAAAGTCACTTAAAAATGGATTGGCTTTTTCTTTTTTACTGAGATTAAACTAAAAAAAAAATAAAAATAATGTACTTTTGCTTATTCTGTTACCAATTTCTTGAAATGAAAACACTACAATATATTTTCCCTTTGGAAAAAAAAAAAGTCTGTTCTGATCTTGATTTTTAAACAGTATTTTAATAAAATTTATCATATTTAAAAAATATTTTTTTATCTTCTGTTCAACAAATGAAGGCTTATTACATCCCTGCTTTAAAACATTCTTTATTGGAAAAAAAAACAAACATATTTACTAATAAAATAGAAGAAGAAGAATACATTAAGCATTTTCTTCAGCAGAGCTTGACTCTGAAGGCCCAAAAATTTTCTAAAGTGTGTGGACATATGTGTACAGCAGTTCTAGGAGGATGTGTAAGCTCTGACTAAAAATTCCCTAAAAATATCTTGATTGTGTTTAAATTAAGCACTGGAACTGAGGGGTAGCTAACCATCAGTTTAATTGCCTCCATGAATGATTACTTAAATTATAGCGTGGAATGTCCCTGAAGCTGTGGAGCTTGTATAAGCTAAAGCACTATGACAAAAATGTCATAGTAGATGTATATAATTAGGGAATGCTTTTGAGAAGACCACTTATTTTCACCCTAATTAAATTATTTTATAAGCATTTTTTTCAGTCTATCTTTGGGAAACTGAAGCCTGATCCAGGCCCTTTTAGTGTCAAAGGAAACTTTGCATTACTTTCTGCAGAAAAGGGGCTCCTTAGGAAGCAGATGTGCTTACATTCCACTGTCAAAGTAGGAACTAAGCATCTGCTCAAACTTAATCACATGCTTTAACACTGTCCAGTACTAAGGTCATGGTTGCCAAGACCTGATCTTGCAGCACATATAAATCCCACTGATTAATAGCTTGGTGTTCCTGCTGGATAAAACAGATCTAATATGAAATGTAGGGTTTGGGGCTTTATGACTCATTTTTCTGCCACTTCAAAAAAACATGATTTCTATTTTTCTATTCTGAAAAGACTTCAGTTGAGTTAGTGGAAATATTAATACATATTAGTGCATACTCTCATTTATTTCAGGTTGGAAAGCAAAGAATAATACTAAACCAAACAAGATATAATAAAAACCATTGTGTAACAAATAGACATAAAGGCAAACAACAACTAGGGTCTGTCAAGGAAACTGAGGTTACTTTTGACAAGTACGCGTGGTTTCTTACAAACATAGCATAACTGAGATAAAACTTAGCAAGAGGCAATAAATATTCTCCAAATATAGAGAAGTTGTAATGAAAACAATTAAAATAAAAAGCTTGGGACTAGGAGAATGTTTGGCAATATACAATCAACCAGGAACTTTAGTTTCTGGAACACAGATTGTCTTCTTTCAAGAAAAAAAACTATCTATACACTGTAATTCTGATATAAATAAGTAAAGAGATAAAAAGAGGGAATTATGGGAAGCAAAGGGAATGGGGATGTAATGAAGATTGTGGAAGAAGGATGTGAGGGTGGAAAGCAGACTGGAAGAGGCCATGGTAGCTATTCTGTAAGATGACTGTGTGCCGAAGTTGTGTCAGGTGTGTTTACCACTTGTAACACAAAAAGTGTAGATAAATCCTACAGTAAGAAAGGCTCAGACTTCTATTAGGGAGTACTGAGGCTAGGAAGGCTCCTTTTTCTGCTTCTATTGAGACTAAGGCCATGAATGGTGCAATGAAAAATACTATCACTAAGATGATGAACTGGCAACCACCCACAATGGTTTTTTTAAGTCTGAGACAGACAACAATTCTACAGGTACAGATGATAGACCAACATGTTTATAAACAAGCTACTCTTTTAGCATCTTTGATAGTAATCTGTTGGGCTTTCAAGTAAGGTAAGCCACAAGTTAGCTTCATGTCCATTATGTCTCAAGCAAGACACATTCCAGCATTTTCTACTGTTTCTTTGCTTGTTTGTTTTTTTGTGTGTGTGTTTTTTGTTTTGTTTTGTTTTGCAAAACCCTACACTTGCATATGTATTAGAACATGAGAGTCTGGGGCTTTGGTTTATTTTAACACAGTGTATACCAAAGGTTAAAGCGGTCATGTTCAGTGTGTCAGTTCCTTGTGTAAATGATTTCCATGTGCTTGGTTAGGAAAAACAAGAGAGCAGGTTCTCATCCCATAACTTCCACCTAAGTGAAAGAGCCTATATTTCACCTATATTCCTCTTGCTGGTGATCTGAAAGAGCTTCTGGAGCTGTGGGGTTCACAAAAAGATGCTTTCAGGGTGCATGGCGGAAACATCGTATGTTTCTGTGAGAATCTTCTTGAAGCAGTTGAATCTGAATCAAGGGAGGCCTTAAATTATTGGGAGATGTGTCACTAGCATCCCTTTCTGCAGGCAACTATGTGAATGTCTTTCTGAAAGTATCTGATGTATGACAACTGTGTTAATGCAATATCATTCTACTTTACTTTCTTCATCACTGGGAATTTTACATACATTATTTTCACTTCTATCTAGCTCTTCCTATTTAGAATAGTTTATTTTGCCCAAGTTTTATTTGAGTTGGTTTCTCTGGGCATTGGTCCCAGTTTTTGTTTAACTTTGTTCTGCACAAACAGCCCAGATGTTCTTTCCAAAAAAAAAAAAAAAAGAGAGAGAGTGAAAGAGAGAAAGAAAGGGAGAGAGGGAAGGTTTATCCATCCACTTTAAAAAATGGACTTGTTATAAAGCAGCAAAGGGAATTATTTGTAAACTTGCTGAATACACTGGTATGGTTTAGGGCAAAATTAATCTCTGATACCATTTGGGACATCAGTTTATAATAAGACACGCTGACTACATGGAGCTGAGAACATAAAGTTAAAAAATCCTTAGTAAAGACAGATCTAGATGAGCTATAGCATCAAACTTTTTGTCTTTCCCCAGAAAGTAGGGACCATGGAAACATGGAACATAGTAGGTCCAACAGCTGTTTCTGGAACTGGAGTTAAAACCTCAACCAGATCTACCACTTTAAGAAGCAGAATAGAACAAATCTGTACAGCAACAAGTAAGCAGCTGTCAACAGAGCTGTTTTAAAAGAGATGTCAGGAAATATGGAATAGCAAAGCAGAGACTGTACCCAAAAGGGAGAGGCAAAGCAAAAACGTCAAAGAAACAATGACCCCACTAAATTATTATCAAAGAGTGATTACTCATTTATTTATCTAAATGATATCATAAGCCAACATTACCAATAAGTTACCACTTTCCCAGTGAACAGTAGAAGACAAGTTTGAGAATGTCTTTTATCAAAGGATAACTATAACACTTACGGTTTTTGGAAGCCAGACTCTTCAATCCTGAGTCAGAAGCCAAGATTTACCCATAATGTAGGGAAAAAGCAATATACTGGAAAGAGATGAAACCTGCTAAGAAAGCAATTGAGAATTTGAAATATACAGGGGTGTTAAGTCATTGTGGCATAGAATAGTTCTTAGGTTACTTAGAAAAATAAAAACAGTTTTTAGTTTAATTAGAAAATTAGTCCAGACTTCCATTGTTCTCTTTAGCACACATCGAAATTGAGGTCCTTGCTGAAAACAAGATTCTCATTGTATCTTATCCAAGGTGAATAAATGTCCTTCCCTAAGCAAATAAAGACCATCCTAGGAGGTGCTGAATATTAGAAGTGCTTTAAATCTTAAAAGAAGTACACTAACCTAATTTATAGATGTTGATCCATTCTATGCCAGGTTAAAAAAGGTAACTATTACTAGCGCACATAAAACCTGGGATTCCTTCTGAGTTTGTCAGAAACATTTGTGTTATATGTGTGTTTCTGCTCCTTGGTTAGTGAGCACAGTATAGTCGCACTGTCTGTATTTACCTGTAACTCACTGTTGATAAAACTTCAGCACTCTTAGCATTAAACAAAAATCCTAACGTCAATCATACATGAAAAATATTTCATCCACGGAACTGTAAAACATTTAGTTATTCAAATGTGTATCTGTACAGTAGAAATGCAATTTATAGTTTAAAATATTATCTAGTAATATAGTTCAGAGAGAGATTAAAAATATTCTTCTGCCTGGATCTAACATTGGAACCCTTCCCTTCCCACAGAGACTCAGAAGGCCCTGCCAAAGTTTTCCACTCTCATGGGTATCACAATATTTTCTCACTGTTTTCCCTTAGAGGAAATTTGGTACCTTCTGAAATAATTTCTTCTCTGTTAGTTTTCACACTTTGCTGTAATATAGAAGTCTTTCCCAAGAAATTAAGAAAGAGATTACAGTTCAAAAGAAAAAGGAGACTGATAATCATATCACATAGACTTGTGCAATAATAATGCATAGAACAAGCTAAATTGAAGTACTGGAAAAAGATTTTATTAGTAAATAAGATAAGCAATTCTCATTGCCGCTCAGTCTAGTCATGAGTAAGTTCATATTTTCACTTTTCTACAGCTAATGTTAACAGTAACTGCTGTTACTGCTATTACTGTAAATCAGCTGAATCTCTATCGAGATTTAACAGTTTCATCTTTGGAGGATTCTAACACTTTTTTTTCTCTTAATAAAGTCAACAAATTATTGTAACGGCAATCACTCTACTACACTAATTATTGAAAGTAAAACTCCAGATGTGAACATTTTCTCTACTAAATTCCTAGTCAAGTTCTGCAGAACATTTCATTGTTCAACTTACAGAAAGGAGCAACAGTCCATGTATACATATACCAGTTGGCTATGTGTCATATCAAGTAATAGACATTTTCTGACACTAACTGGCCACAAATATGACAATATCAAATGATTATGACTCATTTTTCTCCACTGATGACAATACATGTATTCATTTGATTGTCATTCTCTTTGGCTTTAATTCCTAAAGATGAACAAAAGGCTGTCACTCACCAGATGCTCTAGCTTCCTAAAATGCAATCAGCTGTACATGGGGCTCACAAGTAACACTTCAGAAACAGGGCAGTCAGATAACCCACTTTCAGTTTTATTACGGCCTATAGACTCACAAGAATTGTAATTAGGCTGGTGGTCTCAAACATAATGAAACAAGATCTACATCTTTTCCCTAATATGTACTTCCGGAGGCACCCGAAATTCAGAGTGGGAATTTTGGCTGCAAGACTGGCAAACTGCTAAGGATGGAAAGAAGCACTCTCCTGAGCAACCAGATGTCCATCCAGCAGGTTTCATTCTTAATTTAAACATACATGCTTAAATCAATCTTATAAAAAAAAATTGAAACAAGATTATTGTCTCTCATGAGACTCCAGATCAGATTTGCAAGCTTTAGAATTGGATGATAGTGTATTATTTCTAGGAATACCAGCCTAATTCTATACCTGAAAATCTACTGTGCTTTATTTACCTTTTCAGCAGTAGTAAATGCTCTTATTTGTATATAATTCTGATGATGGAGATGGATACAAAGGAGGATTATGCTTTCCAAGTGATCGTGATGTTAAGCTTATAAGACAAGATTTATGCATCAGGAACAGCAGAAACCGAAAAGGCTTCACAAAATCACTGAATGTCTCAGTGGTTGCAGATGGAAGGGTCTCGTGGAGGCCAATGGGTTCCAATAACTCCCCATTCAAGCAGGGCCACCTAGACCCAGTTGCCCAGAACCATGTTCAGAAGGCTTTTGAATATCTCCAAGAAGGGAGATTCCGTGATGTCTCTGGGGTTTCACTGGCTAAAAATTCCTAATATATCAAGGAACTAGGTGGAAGAACTTGTGAAGTTTTAGTTTCTTCTTTAGCAGGAGAACACACAAAAAAGCTTATCTTGTCATTCTGACTACACAGAAGAATTCTCTTTCATACCTCAAATCTAGTAATTTGCTGCATCTTTGTATACTAGACATAGTCAGGCAAATAATACAGAGTGTAGAAAGCTGAGCAGCACACTGCCTATCTGTCTGTCTGCAGAGCTGGGCAATCAGCAGGGCTCAAAGCATGGGGTTCTCTCCTGTCTCTCCTATCTTCCGAAAACAAAGAAGGAAAGGTGATTGTTTTTTAACCTGAGACTACCGGATCTGTGAGATTTTCAAGTGAAAAGTTATTTCATGTCACTGCTCGAAGTCAAGCCTGCAGACAGTAGCATATTTAAGAGAAGGTGTATTTAAGAGCTTGCTTGGTGTGAAAGAATAAAGCCAAACAACACTGGTAAACTATCTATATCTCAAACTTCAGTAACAGAAAGGACCACTGCAAGTATACCATGCAAGCCACATGTCATTTGAACTGTAGAGCTCCCATAAGAAGATAGAGCTAGTGGCTTCATTTGATTACATTTCATAAGTTCTTCCATATTTGCTGAATGATCTGTTCTTAGAAAACTGCATCATATGTCAGGTTATTTTTTTTTTTTAATTTATTTCAATTTTCAATCATACGATTTTATCTCTACTATTGTCAGTAAGATGGTAAATTTCTTCCAATACATTTTTTCTTTCATGTCTTCCTAAAATGATCTAGTGCTCTCAAATTTCTTCCTGTTGAATAGACTGAGCTCCTTGTATCCTAAGTTTGTTTTCCAACGCCCACTTTCTTGCACAGCTGAGTTCTGATCTAGATGGGACATTCTTGCCTTTTAAGCATAGCCTACCTTTCTCCTTTCAACTTTTCCCTATTAATTCAGTGTAACAGAGGCCTTAAAATAATTTAGTTCCATGTCAAATGCATTGGAAAAATCCAGATAGCTTATAACAATAGTCACTTTCATCAATTAGACTACAACAGAATCCTGTGTGTAATCTGGAAAGAAAAAAAAAAAGGAGGAAAAAGAAAAAGGCACAAATAGGAGACTTTTGCAAAGTTTGTCCTTCAGAAACTTCAATTGGTTGGCTTAATTTGTATTTTTAGATTCTAATCTTTTGTAGATGCAGGACTGAATATATTGCCTCATTATTCTACCTACAATCTTCACAAGGTTAGAGTGTCTGTAATATCTCAAGTCATTTTGATCATTTCCATAAAATCATTGAATCATAGAATGGCTTGGGTTAAAAGGGAACTTAAAGACCATCCAGTACCAAACCCCTTGCTGTGGGCAGGATTGCCACCCACTAGACCAGACTGCCCAGGGCCCCATCCAACCTGAACTTGAACACCTCCAGGGATGGGGCATCTACAGCTTCTCATGTCTACCTGTTCCAGTGCCTCGCCACACTCTGAGTGAAAAATTTCCCCCTAACATCTAATCTAAATTTCCCTTCTTTTTATTTAAAAATATTCTCTGATATTTAAATCATGTTGGTAGTCTTTTGATCCTTTTCCAGGTTTCCAACACTAATCTCAAACAATAAGTTACTGAAAATATCTCTTAGCTAGATCTCTTCAGGTCTCTCATCTGAAAAAAAAAAAAAATTTATTTTAACCAATGTCCTGGCATCCGCCTTTGTGCTAAATTTGCTAAACATTCATCTTGTTCTAGGTCAGGCTGAGATGAGTGGATTTTCTTCATACACCTCATGTAGTGCTGTATTTTACCCTTCTTTTACCTTCTTTTACCCTTTAGACTCTCTTCACCATCACACTGGTAGGGAGGGAGCAAGCAGCTGTGTGGAGTTAAATGGCTCACCAGGGTTACCCCACAACACTTGCCTTGCCTATGAGTGCCTTTCAGCACTTTTATCTTCAGAGTAGTTCATATTTACATTTCCATTTAAATAATTATTTATTTATTTATAGTTACAGTTTGTCTTATAGTGGAGCTTGATCGTACTCTATTCCTTTTTTTTATTTTTGGGTTTTCTTTGTCATTGTTTTTGTGCTTTCTAACTATGCACTCAACAATCATTCTCTTTTCAGTCACCTGCATTTTTAATTTGTTACATTAAATCTAATCTACTATTTTTTTTTCATTCTTTCTAAATTGTTTCATTACTTTTTCCATATCTTTTTTTTGAGCAGTTTCTCATTGAAATATAGAAATATTGAACTGTATAATTTTAATGAAAACATGACTAATTTGCATGGAACACTGATAAAAAATTATTCAGGCTTTAGTCAAAATGAAAACAAACAAAAGTATTTTAAAGAAGAGAGAAGTGCTGTTTTGTTCCATTTTTGCTTTTTTTTCCCTATACAATCTTCATGTAAAGCACAGACTTCCTATTATCTCGGTAACTGTTTTGCAGAGGTTTAGTTTTCTTATTCCTGCATCTTTCTGTACACTTAAGGACAGTGACAGTGTATCTTTCTTAAGATAGAATTATTATTTTCCCTTGAGAAAGATGATAAAATGTAGCCTAGTTAGCTTGACAGGTTTCTGAGATATGTGCAAACAGATATTCCATTTTATTTCAGAGATGATCTAGGAATGCTCTGAACATCAGGACTGGCAACGCAATTAAAACTTTGGCCTGGCATTCCAATAGACTTGGATGAAATGTTCAGTAATATTTCAAAATGACCATCAGCCTTTTGTAAGAGTCTTTGCATGTTGAAGGTCTTCATCTGCATGGGAGAAGAACACCTTATTATTTCCATTCTTCATATTGCAGTCAGTTTATGAGAAAGACAGACCTCTCTTTGGTCACTAGGACAGCAAATCCAGATTTCAATTTTAGTTAGAAAAACAAGACACTATTGTTTCTACTGTTCTGCTTTATATAAATGTCAAATTATTATAGAACACAGTCATTATCAGCAAATGAAGATGCATGTTCTTAACCTATGATTTCCATTAAATTGTTTGTTTAGCTTGATCTGGTCATGGTCACTGTGTAAAGGCAATATAACATGCTACAGTGGGAACTAGATTGGAAGCTCCTAGTTTTAAATAAAGGTTATGTGAATTTAGCTTGGATAAATATATGCCCAATTTATCTACAGGAACATGTCACTCTGTTCCTCAGTTAATGTTACTATCTCCATCTCTTAATTCTTTGGATGATATTTGTACTAAGCAAAATGTCAGAGCATGCTGTTTTTTCAATTAGACAGTTTAAAGCTATGAACTTAGGGAAGGAAAATCTGATTCTGCAAGGTGTAGCAGACATGGAACAGAATCATTTTTATATGACATCAGTTAGGTTCAGAATTCTCAGACTAGAATGCCAAGACACCACTACTGCCTTCAAAGTAATTATTTTTTTCTTCTGTAAGCCCATTCTGTATAAACAATATATGAATAGTTTCCTGAGCTATACGATTCACCTGTGTAGATTTCTCCAAAACACAAAGAAGGAAGAGTTTTACCATTTCTTCATTGTAATCTTTACTGTGGTATTTTTATATTTGAGTATATGGACTATATTAATCTAATTCTTCCTGTTTTCACCAAAAAACCTTTGTGGGAACTTAACATTATTTGCTGTGTCAAAATTGGTTGAAGTCAGCCAATGGGATTAAATGTTACTGAGAAGAGCAGCTGGACAGACACAAACACAGGAAAACCTTTTACCTTTAAAAAAAAACATGTGAAAAACGAATAAGTAAGAGTTAGTCTGTATTATGAATTGGGTGCAGTGATAACAAAAAAATATGTCCAATCAAGAGAAGTAAAGGTGTATAGAAAGTGGACAGTGAAGTTTTTATGTCTGATTATAATAATCACAGAATCATCAAACCATAGAATCATTGAATCACAGAATGGCTTGGGCTGGAAGGGACCGTAAAGGTCATCCAGTTCCAACCTCCCTGCCATAGGCAGGGTTGCCACCCACCAGCTCAGGCTGCCCAGGGCCCCATCCAATCTGTCCTTGAATGCCTCCAGGGTTGGGGCACCCACAGCTTCTCTGGGCAGCCTGTGCCAGTACCCCATTATCATCTGAGTAAAAAAGTTACTCCTAATATAATAATAAGACTTGGATGCAATACACCAGATGGGGCCACATGAAGGCAGAGCAGAGGCCACCCCTCTTTTGATGGAACCCAGGATACCACTGGCTTCCCAGGCTGCAAACTCTGCTGGTTCATGTCACGCTTTCCATACACCAGAAAATCCTGTAGAAATCCTGAGTTGGAAGGTATCTGTGAGGATCATTGAGTCCACACAGGGCCATCTAAGAGTTAAACCACATTTCTAAGAATGTTGTCCAAATGTTTCTTGAATAGTGGAAAGGCTGGGGCCATGGCTACTTTCCTGGGAAGCTTGTTCCGTGTTTTCAAAGTAATAATTTTATAACTACCTTAACTCTCCAGTTGCCTTCTAGCTGAAGCACTGGCATGAAAATGTTAAGATTTTAAAATCTGGCTGTCTGAGAATTGAAGTGAGTCAAATCCTGTCAGGATCAAACAAACCATTCATGACAAAGACACACGACCAGAGTTTTTCGTCTTGTTTTCTGAACTGCATTGAATGCAGCTCTATAAAATAAAACTTCGGAATAAAAGGAGGGAAAATTGTTACCCTTGTAGACGGGCAAATTGAAATGCAGTGAGCAGCACTGGATAGAAGCAAAAAGGTAGGCATTTACTACCTTAAAATCTGCTTTAAAGCAGCTTTAAAGTATACGCGAAATAAGCAGAATGCTGGTTCCTTAGGTTCAAGCCATAACACTTTTATAGAGTGCTAAGTTTTGCTGGCTAGTATACAGGCATAATCTCATGTTGTTCTATTGAACTTAGTGGAGCTCTACTGATCTACAGCAGCAGATAAGTGACTTTGCCTCCAGATGATGGAAGAGGATTTTAAGAATCTCAGAGTCTAGGTGTTTCATTAAGATGTGCTCACTGACTTTAAATCACCACTTTGCTTGATGTCATTGACTGAAAACATAGTACTTTAGTCTCCGTAGCTTCTATAGCAGCAAGAAATGGAAGTTATAATGGAACATCTGCATGTAATATATAAATAGACTTTACAAGCTCTATAAGTGTTTAATAAGCATTAGTAGGAGATGGTAAATCTGTATGTGCATAATAGGTGCACAGAATTAACGAGTTTATAAATATTGCTTATAAGAAATCTATATATAAGTGTTAGTAAACAAAAAACTGTCCTATGCATGTAATATGTGTACATGGGAAAAAAGTAATGTGCCTCAAAGGAAGAGTGAAAAAATATGTGAAGTGAAAAAAAAGCAGTAAAAGAAAAATATATAAAATATTATTAAGAAGTGATTTGAAGAGAACTGAATGGAAAAAGAAATGAAGAGTGCATTGTAAGTTATATAAAATAAAGGAAGCCATGAAATTGCATAAATGCAGTCAGTAACCAAAGGGGAACATGTGAACGTAGAAAAATGAGGCTAGTGAGCACTCAATGCAAACACTGACTGGTCAGGACCAGTTATGTAACCTCTTTGATAAGTCACTGAACATTTTTTCATACATAGTTATTTTCTTGTTTTGTTGTTGTTCTTGGTCTAATTACTGTTCTGCAATAAAGACATTGAGGCCCTGGAGCATGTCCAGAGCAGGGCAACAAAGCTGGTAGGGGGTCTGGAGCACAGGCCGAATGAGAAGCAACTGAGGGAGCTGGGATTGTTCAGTCTAGAGAAGAGGAGGCTCAGGGGAGACTTTATTGCTCTCTATAACTGCCTGAAGTGAGGTTGTAGTGAGCTGGAGGTCGGCCTCTTCTCTCATGTAACTAGTGATAGGACTAGAGGGAATAGCTTTAAGTTGCGCCAGGGGAGATTCGGACTGGATGTTAGAAAATACTTCGCAAGAGTGGTCATGCGCTGGAATGGGCTGCCCATGGATGTGGTGGAGTCACCGACCCTGGAGGTATTCAAGGAATGTTTAGACGTTGTGTTGAGGAACATGGTTTAGTGAGAACTATTGGCGATAGGTGGAAGGTTGGACTGGGTGATCTTGTAGGTCTTTTCCAACCTTGGTGATTCTATGATTCTATGAGGGAAAATATTTTTTAGATTTTTATGATAACACTATCCTTGAACTTAAACCATGGTTGCTTTTTTCAACCTGATGTTTACTCCCATAATATCCTGGCAGTTTACATTCACATTCTGTCTCTATTTTACTTATGTTTGATTACTCCCTTTTCCTGAGGTTTCATAGCTGTCTTAAATTGATATTACATCAGATATCTGTATGTATGCAATCCTATCTTGGATCTAGTGATCGTGCAGCCACGATATTATCATACGTTTAGCAGAGTTTTTTGCAAGATCTTCCACTGCCAATACTAGAAGAGACAAGAAAACATTGTTAAGTATAGAGAACAGCTCAAAATTATTCCTTTTCAATAATAGAACTTCCATATTTGCTTTGATGCACATCAAATTTTGTCTGTTCATGTGACAAGCTGTCCATTCCATTGACCATAATAATTGCTATTCATTATTTATTTTGCAGTATAAATTCCAAATGATATTTATTAGAGTAACACCAACACAACTGAAATATTTTCTGAACTTCATTTAAAATTCCTCAGTAAGTAAGTTCTAAACTACATATGTTTTCACAGCTCACAACACCTATCTAGATCTTAGTTATACAGGGATGTTAAGCTCCAACCAGACCCTTTGTTTTCTGATTCGTTTTCTACTGTTGACATTAAAGTTCTTGAAGAATTACCAGGCACAGAATCCTATACTGTGTACTGCTGAATTTCAGGTCACCACCATTGCTCAAGTGTTTAAGGACATTCAGCTCTCATAACAGCAGACCTTGTTTAAACAGACAGTGCTTCTTAGCTTTGTCTGATGACCAGTTTCTTTAGCACACAACTCACTATTTATGCCAAAGACACCAATGACAATAGCACACAGCAAGATTTTAAAGGGGTTCTTTAACTTGCATAATACATATTCTTAGAAAATAAGATTTCCTTATATTAAGCTCTTTAGAATCCCTGCAGAAAATATCCTCCAGTGAGATATTTTCTGTTTCACCACTACACCTTATTATGCCCCTTTTCGTTACACATCAATGGTTCCTCTTCTTCAGTTTCACCAGATAATAATTTCCCTTGTAATAATACATTAGGTTTTTCACTGACATTCAAACAGACAAACGCTATGTTCCCTCCTTTGTCTAGAAACTGTTTTCTTACCCATTTGTTTAGTCTGGCACCATCTGTGTTGGGTAAATACATGTTACTTATATTGCTTTTTACTTTCAGCATCATAATTACTCATGTCTTGAAGTCATATAATCATTTGAGTTGGAAGGGTCCAACTCACCTGCAATGAACAAGGATACCAACAGCTAGATCAGTTTGCTCAGAGCCCTGTCTAGCCTGGCTCTGAATGTCTCCAAAGAGAGGAGAACTCGTCCTGCTGACCACGCTTCTTTTGATGCAGCTCGGGATACACTTGGCTTTCTGCACTTCGAGGACATGTTGTCCACTTGCCATCCACCAGCATCCCCAGATCCTTTTCGGCAGGGCTGTACTATATCCTTACATTCCCCAGCTTGTACTGATAGCTGGGGTTGCCACAACCCAGGTGCAAGACCTTGCACTTGGATTTGTTGAACCTCATGAGGTTCACCTGGGCCCACTGCTGGAGCCTGTCTATGTCTCTCTGGATGGCATCTCATCCCTCAGGCATGTTGACTGTACTCCACAGCTTGGTATCGTCCACATACATGCTGAGAGTGTATTTGATCCCACTGTCAGTGTCACAGATGAAGATATTAAGTGAGCATTTGTCCCAGTACTGACCCCAAGGGACATCACTTGTCATCAATCTCCATCTGGACATTAAGCCACTATTACTGTCTGGGTACGATCTTGCAACCAGTTCATCACCCACCAGACAGTCCAGTCATCAAATCAAACAAAATTAAACCTGAATACTTCCTATACAATTCATTTCCACCAGCCTAAGAGTAAAGGCCAAGTTGGATGTGGTCCTGGGCAACGTGATCTAGTAGAGGGTATCTCTGCTCATGGCAGAGGAGGTAGAACTAGATAGTTTTTAAGATCCCTTCCAACACAAGATATTCTATGGTTTTATGAAGGGTGTGAGTAAAACCATTATTCAGATCACTTGCAAGGCTTGTGTGAGAAATGAGTAAGCATTGCATAGAAAAATGATTGAGATATCTTGATTTTTATTAGCTACTTTAGTTTAAGAAAAAGAGGCACAGAAAGTGTGTTTGAGACTATCATCTGAGCCAATGGATGACTGTATTGTAAATATTAAACAAAGTTTAAACAAGAATGAGTAGCTTTCCCAGTGATCTGCCTTTTCCAGAAGTCAGAAGTGTTTGAATTGCTGAGCAAAGGTCTATGGCATGTGCATTGCAGAAGGACAGAATGGCCGTCTGTTGAGGAATGGCTGACAATGCAGGGGGGACATGGATCTCTGGAGAAGCTGTACGAGGAGGTTTCTGAAACAGTAGTAAATTAATTAGTCTGTGTATGTATGTGATAAGAGCACTGTGTCCTTGTATTAGTTGTAAACAAAAGGAGATAGCTACAACTCATCACAATTAAGCTAGCCAATCAATAGCTAAGGTGTATGTTCTATTATTAGACTGTGCCCAGGTATATAAGCGTGTGTATTCTGTCAATAAACGAACACTGAGCATAACTCATATTGAGTCGCTGTTCCCGTATCACAGAATCACAGAATCACAGAATGACCCGGGTTGGAAGGGACCTCAAGGATCATGTAGTTCCAACCCCCCTGC
>JANHGO010002841.1:0-28736 GCA_024606505.1 Aquila spilogaster
CTTCTTGTGGCCTTATAACTTCAATAAACTTCAGTAAATTTACAGGATTCAGTTGGGGTTTATAATGCCTCCTTCTGCCTGGCCGCGCTGCCCTTTCCTCTGCTGCCCCCCGGCGGCCCCCGGTACGCCCGGCAGCCGCGCTCCCCTCCGCCGGGGCCGCGCCGGGCAGCCCCCTCCTGCCCCTCTCCCTTCCCTTCTCCAGCCGGCAGCGGTGGGGCCAGCGGCCGCCGCACAGCCTTGGTGTCCGTGCAGGCTGGCTCAGCCCCTTCCTTCGGCAGCCGTTTAGAAATCAGGGTACCAAAAGTGCTGAGCGGTGGGCTGTCTGCCTGGCTGCGTGCCCGGCTCCAGGAGGCATACCCGTCCTGTGGGAAAGGGCTGTACTCTTAATGTCCTTGGTGATGTTGCAGTGTAAGTATGTAGTCTTTTCCCCCAGAGTGAAGACTCCAGCAAAGCCAGCCGTGGCTGTTTTCAATGCATGTTTAGTTTTCTGTCGTGCTAAGGCACGTTATGCATGTCTTTAACAGGCAGTTGAAATCTCTAGGTAGATTATGGTGAGTTCGGAGTTATACTTTCCCTCCTCTATCTGAGAGCATCGTGCAGGCTTCCTCAAAGATGAATGGAAGGAAAAAAAGGAAACAAATTTGTGAACCTTCACTTTTCAACAGATTGCCTTAAGTCAGTGATACATCTGGAAAGGTCCCTGTCCCAAGTGATGGTCTTCTTGCACCAGTCATTTGCATGCTGAGCTCTGCCTCTCTTCAACGGTTTAGATATGATCTCTTAAGGCATTGATTTAGCCTACTTGATTCTATGCATATGATTTAAAAGAAGAGGCATTTTGGTGAAGATTTGGCTACACGTTCTGTCTCCTCATCCACCAACTAGTCCGTGCCAGAATTGTTCTTTCATTGAACTGTTGTCCTGGAGATCGATCGGTCCATCCATACAAGGTCTTCCAGGACCTACAACCCCTTTGTTTGTGTTCATGGACCTGCTTATCTAATAGACCAACGATGCTGAGTTCAGTTAGTGTCCATTGCTCCATTACAGGTACCCAGGAAACAGGCAGGACTTGCTGTAGCAGGTAGAGGTGGTGCATTGCCCTTTTCTGAAAACAAACAAGGCTGAACTGAGGATGGTTACTGATACGGGCTCAATGAGCAAAACTCCCCTTGAGTTCAGCAGAGACCTAATTAGTTTATAGCCATCGCACACTCCAGAACAGTAGAGATTAAATGAATTTTGTACAACAAATTGAATATGAACAGAAGACAGGCAGCACTGGAATCAGACCATCTGAAACATTAGCTATTTCTGGCGGTGGTTAGTCCCTTTTGCTTCACTGAAGGAGAAAGATGGCATAAAGGTCCTGACCTTCAGTTGTTTCCAGCTTCATGTTTAATAATACTCAAGTGACATTTTTCCCTTTAAAACACCCCATGAAAATATGTTCCAGAGATTACTCTGATACTATAGATGTATTTTCGGTTTGGAAGGGTATGCCTCATAATCACATTAATTGACTCTGAGTTCTTGAGTTATGAGAATTAGCAAATTATTATTCCTCATTGATTCAACTCCTTTTGCTTCAACATGATTTTATTGATTGTTTTAATGGCTGTCCTCTACCATCCACTTATGTATTTGTGATATCTCTTGTTGTACAGAACCCTTAAAGTCCATATTCCCCTTCTTCCTGTGGTTTTTAACTTCCCTGTCTGTAGATAAAGAGTTTTAGATGAAATGATCCGTTCTCTGCTTGGAACGTATGGTATGTGCATGCTGTCCTGTATTCAAGTTATGTCTTCTGGTTTCTTTTCCATTCCAAATAATTGATTTTATTCTGTTTGAGGTTTGAGCAAAAATTTTCACTTAATCATATACAGTGATTCTAGTTTTTCTTGAGCAGCAACAGCTAACTTGCAGCCCCATGTGAACACGGGGAGGGATATTTTGTACTTGAAATGATTAGCTTTTACCAAAAGTCAATTCCATCTGCTGTTTCATTGTCAAGTGAATCAGTACTGTGAAGTCCTTCTATTCCTCTTCAAAACTGACGTTTTACTTACCTCAGAAATGATTACTGTCAGCAAAGTTGGTTATATCATCAATCAAATTCTTCTGTAGATAATTTTGGAGGACAGTGATCAGCTACAGTGGCTACTTTCCTGCTCTGTGGTAACTGATCTACTGTGGCTAGCCTTTATGCCCATCTTCTAACTATTCTTTTTCCATTACTCTCTATCACAGATCCACTTATTTTCTTTACAAAGACATTCGGGAAATCCAAGTTAATATGTTATTCAGATTTTCTTAACCTTGTACGTTTGCTGATTCCACATAAGAACACTCACACTTCTGAGACATTGCATCCTCCAATAATGGTCTGCTTTCTTCCTTCTTCTGTCTCATTTATACATACTCATTCTCCACTTCATTATAGTTTCTATCTTATTGTCTTGATGAGCTTCTGTTCTATTCATTTGCCTCCTCCCCACCCCCCGATTGCCCCTGTAGATCTTTCTAAAACCTGAGGACATATATTCCAGCTTCTTTTCTTTTCCACTTAGGGTCATTTAAGTGATAAATTGCACGCTACTGCTAACAGTTCAGTGAGTTAATATTTGACTTGCCTTAAAACACAGAGTGACCATTATGAGTGACCACTCTGTTGACCCAGCAAGATAGTTTTATTCATTTGATCAATTTGTTTTAAAGCCTTTCATTTTTTTATTGCTTTTGTTGTCATCAGTGCTATCTTCTCCTTCTACATTTAGATCTTGCCAATAGAGAAAAAGTAGGTCAGTCACTGAGAAGCCTTTTTTTTTTTTTCTGGGAAAAGAAGCCCTGATGGAAGGGTTCTCATTGAACTATTTTTGCTGGTGAATTTCTTTCAGTATTTCCATATTTTTAATAGCAGAGTTTATGTGGCTGAAATGTCAGTTCTCTGCAATTATCTGTGTAAATCTGCTACAACAGGGAGAAGTAAGCACTGGGAGGGGGGTTTTCATGACAATAGGAACATGTGATTCAGACTGTGGGAACGAAAGAAAAATGAAAAAAATGAGTCTTTAAATATTTTGAAAGTTTACTCTCTTATCCTTCATTTTGATGTGGTCAGTGAATTATATATAATTTACCAGACAAAGTAATTAATTATAAATAATGAGAGAACTCTAGAATTAAGTTTGCATTAAATGCCTTTTTTAATGTATATTCATCCCAGATGTCTGTATCTAATGATATTGCAGATCACACTCCTATGTTATTCTCTGGAAAGCTACCTCCACAATCTTTGTAGTTTGCTTGTGTGAGCTTTGGTTATTTCTCCCTGCTGTGTGCCTGAATGACACCATTTTACTTACAAAGCTTTTAACTCCTGCTGGACTTTAAATGCACAGCATTCTTCCCATCGAAAGAAATACATTATCTTCAGCTTTTTATGCCCTCAGTTAGCTGGAAAGTTGTTATGAAGAAGATTGAATTCATCTTTACTGTGTAGAGTGCAGTGAAAGAAGCAGCTATTATTGTAGCTGCTGCAGGATGTTCTTTGTGTTATCTGAACTGCCTGGTCATAAGTGGGTGTTCTGTGATTATGATAGCAATGTATAACAATGATACAAAATTAATGGTTGATGTAGTAAGCAATTGATATCAAAACAGACTCGGAGACTAAAAAAGTGTCATGATTCATCTTAACCAGCAGTAATCATAGCAAGATACTGCTACCTATTGTTTACCCTCACCCAACTTCAGAAAAACACATTAGCTGACATCTCTCTTATTCA
This sequence comes from Aquila spilogaster, assembly GCA_024606505.1. Taxonomy (NCBI): domain Eukaryota; kingdom Metazoa; phylum Chordata; class Aves; order Accipitriformes; family Accipitridae; genus Aquila; species Aquila spilogaster. The sequence goes on from JANHGO010002841.1 coordinate 3,789, forward strand.
ACATTCAATTCTACAATTCCTTCGGAAACAAATACTTTGTGTGCTGAAAAAGCCTGTGCCAATTCTTAAGCAACACTGTTGGCCACAAATCCAAGTGGTGCTCAGTGCATGCCAGTTTTTCAGATGCTCTGAATCAGCAGCTTAGGTAGATGTCTCCTCCCATGAAGTCCTACCCCAGACCGCTCCTGCACCTATGCTTTCCAAAGAGTTGATTGAGAGAGGAGCTGCATGTGGCTAGCTGTGCCTTGCCTTGAGCATCACAAAGAAAGAGAAAAGCAGTTCCACGGTAGCAGGGAAACGTGCCATCGTACAGGGCAGCATGTCTGAAGGAACCATGACATAAAATGTGTTTCCTGGCTGACGCGTGCTTGCACAAATTCTTAGGTACCATATGCCATGGAGAATCACATACTGCTTCACCAAATGTATGCAGCCAAATGAATTGATCACACATCTGCAGTCCCAGCCACTGGAGGAGAGGAAAGTTGAAAGATCTCGCATACTAACAGCAAGTGACAAGCAGTACACAAGAAAAATCTGAAATAATATAATGATTCTACTACTGAGTAGAAGAGATTTATGTCCAGTATTTTGTATCTTCTACTGATAGTTGAAATTGTGGAGAAAAAAATCATTTGAGAAATTGAAATATATTATTTGCAGGAATGTGGGGTTTTTTTTTTTTAATAATTTTGATTTTTGTTGTTTGCAGGTTCATTCAGAATTGTATGCATATGTCTGTATAAACTAGAGGTTCATACTAGGGAGGGAAACTATTGAAGCGTCAGGAAATATCTTATGAAGACAAGTTCAGACTATCATTAGGGGAGACAAGACAAAGTTTTTTATTTTCTCTATTTTGCCTTGAAGTAGTATGTGAATCAAGGCTCAAACTAGAAAGTTGTCATTTCAGAGGAAGTGCCAGTGGGAAAAAGAGGAAGGCAGTATTTCAAAGAAGTCTCGATTTCATCTTTCTATCATTTCAATTTTAGGAGACAAGGCATATCAATAATAATAATAATCCTGCACTCTGTGATTTTGGCAAAATTGAGAATTTAAAAAATGAAGAGTAATAGTAGTGAAATTAGAAGAAATGTTTTTTATATGCTGACATGGGTTGGTGGCAAGAGTGCTAAATTCCCCCACTAGAAGGTCTGATTGCTAGTGTGATATCGGTAGGCACAGAAAAAAATTGAGGGGGTGACAGAGAAACTAAATGCAAATTGAAATAAATTCAAGTTACTCTCCGTCACAGTGTGCTGAATGAACTGATTGGTGGCCAACTGACACTGTATGCTAGTTTCCCTGATATTAGGACTGCATACTGCTTGCGGCTTAGATGAATTTCTTCCACCTTGTGTTAACTACTTCTTCCTAGTACACCAAACAAACACACCAAAACTTTCAGAGGTGGAGTTACAGCACTGCTCAGTTCTAGAACTTCACTCCCTATTTGTCTGCCTCATGAGACTTCAAATGGCAACTGCCTTTTGTAGGGGGTCATCTTCTCCTTTCGGTTGGTCTTTCATAGTGACATGACTTCTGTTGACCTTGTCTGGGTAAAATCCTGCCAGGGTTATGTCAGATAGTTATGTTAGTCTCAATTCACCCACGTTCTCTTAGCATAAGAGGAAAGACTAGTGGTGTAACCCAAATACCCCTTTGCTGGGTATTTTTGCAAATAAAGTAGTTGTTTCCTATAGATATATACATCCCTATCTCTAGACCTGAGGTATGTGCGTGAGACCTTCTGATGTATATCAGGTCAGACTGTCAAGATGGTTGCCACCAGTCCTTAGACAGGTGAGGATTCATGGCAGATCTCTGATAGATTTTCCTCCTTACCAGCTGAGTGATATTCCAACTGTTGCCTCTGACCTGCTGTCTGACAGCGACTGTCTAGCACATGGCACAAGAAGAATCCTCTCTACTTGCTGTGGTGATAGATAAAGAGGTTTGTGATGGGTATCTTGGAATTAAACATGAATCTCATTTTAAGTGTGTTTCAGTAAATAGTGCCTCTTCACTGTCTTTTTTGCTCTCCCTGAAATGTCTCTGAGTGACTACTGCTCCCTTTGCAATTCCGTCCTTCAGATGGGACAAAAAAGAACAGTTTAGAGTCACGTGGGTGTTCAAAAACTTTTCTAGCTCTTTTATTTTCCCCTCTTTAAATGCCACAGTGAGGCCTGGAGAGGGAGGTTCTCCTACGCTTTGTGTGAGCATCAGAAGTGGGTTTTATTTTATTGCCTTAAGTTAATTCTTACAGCCTGTGTTCACACTGGCAATGAAATGACAGCTGGAGTGAGGTGAGAGTAAGTGATAATGTCTTGGCATTCGACACTTAAAATGAATGTGTGCTTGTGAAGTTCTGAGTCATTAATTCTTTTTCCAGGCAGCCAGGTGGCATAGCCATACACTTGAGCATGGTGATGGATTTTAGATTAGACAAAGAGCCCCAAATAACAAACACTTTATTGTTTGATGGAAAGGGAGGCTTTCTTTTTTTTGACATTGCTATAGTGAAAAGCAAATGATAAACTTTCAAATTTGGGGTTTTTGCTGTTACTTACATCATGTAACAATCTTAAGAACTTAAAATGCCCCAAATAATACTCCTTTTAGGAAATTTTTCTCTAGGATTTGCATGGAAGTTGCATGGAAGAACACAAAACAGACTCTGAAAAATGACGTTTTAAAGTGGAACAGAATTTAGAAACAACTGTTTCCACTTCCTTTGTCCCTCAGAGAATATTGCTAGCCAGTTCAGATGCGGTGAGACTGTAATTACAATGGGGTGATACTAAAGTGTTTTATGGACTTAAGAGTAAACTCAAATGTAGAGACTACCTCACCTAAGACCCTGAGATGCATCAGAAAAAGTAGAATCCACAATTCTCACTGAAATCATACCCTTTAAGAGGTTTCAAAGGAGAAAAACATGTTTATTTCAAAGAAAAACAAAGAATCCATCATCTTTAGTCCTCCCCTGTGAATGTTGTCATAAGAAACAACTTCTTCCATGCATATTACCACAGCCTGCAATTTAAGATGAACAAACAATTATTCAATCCATACAATAGCTTGTACAGTAAGGAGAAAACTGTACTATGGTTGAAAATAAAATAAAACAAAAACTCAACAACCAGGGTGTATTTTCGTTTTTCAGACTTCATCAGATTTGTGTTGCCCCAAAGTACTGTTATAGTCAGACTCTCTCCTATAACAAAGTGCATTAAAAGTGACTAGCATTTAATCCATCAAAATCACTCTCCTTGTAATGACATAGCGGATGGCTGGACAGTGTTACTTCTCCCAAATGTGATTGCTAATCATTGTACAATTGTTCACTTCACCCACTCAGCTAAATAAAGTTCAACAGCAGAAGGAAACATGAAACTTTAAACTTCTCAGCTTTTAGCCCACCAATAGCATACAAGAGTCAAAACTCCACCCACAGCAATATTTTGAATTCATATCAAAATATTTCATATCCCATTGAAATGAATTGGGCTGATAAAGACATATTTCTGTCTTTCAGCTAATACTTTTCTGTTAGCTATTATTAACTTAGAACTTCTGCAGTATAATGCCCTTTTTCACCTGTGAAAAGTTAAGAGTGGTTTTAGTGATTTTGGTTTTTGAATGTGACTTTCTACTTACGTGTACTGTCACTGCTAGAAAGCTATGCCTGGAACCCTAATTCATATAACTGATCATCCCCAAAACAAGCAGTCAAGAAGAGAGGAAGCTGAAGTCTCCTCTGTTCTACCAGTTACAACTCTGTGAGGTTTGTTTCTTTCAAATGTGTGTGTGGTATCTCTGCTGCAAATTGAATTATACCTTCTCACTGAGGCTGTCTGGGTGTAACTGACAACGCAGTCTCATATGTATTGCACATTCTTACACATAGTGACTAAATATCTGGAAATAATAGTTATGTACATATCATATTGTATGTTTGTGTACAGTTGCCACGTAAGAAGGATTTTATTGCTTTTAGTCTATGTTCCTCTTATTTTTGGATTTTTTATTCTGAATATATATAAATAATTAAACTTTCTACCTAGTAACTTATATATTTAAAAGTATTTTTCAGATTTGGTGTTTATTTCTTTTTTCTAATGCACTTCATAAAGTTTTTAATGTTCCTGATCTCCCTCTGCCATTCTTCCAGATGAAATGCTTCTTTAGGTCAAAATCCCCTAACTCCACATGCAGGAATACCTGGGGACTAATGAAGATGTCTGAACTGAACTTCTAGACATTTAGGCATGTAGGGTTAGTCTGCTGCTGGCTACGTTTTCCTTTTCAAGCTCATGGTTTTGTTTCCTGAATCCTACAATTGTTCTTCATTTGGCTTTTCAGTCTGATTTTAGCAAAATCAGATGTATATCTAAGTGTTCCTTTTGTTGCTTGGAAATAAGAATCCTTTCTTTCTATGTGAAAATTGCATTGCTGTCCTGCAGAGAACAGCAGTGTTAGTTCTCTGAGTCTGTTGTGAGGCAGGATTGCAGATTTCTGGACATTACTCACCAGTTACAATTTTGTGAACATTTTTCACTGGGTTGATCCATATGTTTATTTACATGTTATTCAGTCTCTGTGCAAATTGAAAATGCTTTGGTTATGCAGTTGCATCACTGTCGGATAATATAAATGGAGAAGATTTTAGACTACTAAGTGAATAGTTCTGTTAATGTCCTTACTATACCATGCACTTATTTTTTTTTCTTTTTTTTTTTCTTTTAATAGAACTGGTACTGCTCACCTATGTGAGCTACAGAGGATCTTAGGTTGCTGTTAAAAGGGTATATTTGTTCATTTATATTTATGCAGTGCTGGAATAAATTGCAGGATTGATAGTCATACAAATTAAAATTAATTGTCTGTTAGTTGAAGGAAAATATAGAGAAGTTTGTGTGTCCCTATTACCTCTTTATGGCTCTGCAGAGAGATACCTTAACACTGAGTCGGTGTAGATTCTTCCTAATTGAATAAGATGCTTGAGGTGATAGTAAAACCTTCTTAGTCTCCATGCATAGCTGAAGATGAGACATAGGCTGCTGTGGGGAACAACTCAGATCTCAATTGACCTTAATTGCTTTAGTTGCCTAGAGAAAGCCCTCATGTTTTTTTTCTGCTGTTTCCATTTCTCTGTGGAGAGCCAATAGTGACTATACACTTGGGTATGTAGTAAGTTACTCAGCAGTAAATTAGAGAAGTATCAACTCTTACTCGTACCATAACCAGCCTTCCCAGGATTATAGGCTACTCTGGCAGCTTTCAAATAATTTATTCTCCAACTGTCTACATCCCTGTTTTCTGCTCTTTGTTCCACTTCTGCTTCATCCACTTAAGAGTCACAGAACTGTAATATGATTCAGGTTGAGAGGGACCTCAAGAGGTCTCTAGTTCAATGCTGTGCTTGAATTAGCATCAACTGTAAGATCACACAGGTTGTCCAGGACTTCAGCTCCTTGAGTCTTGAAACTCACCAAGGATCCAGACTATATCATCTCTCTAGTCAGCCTCTTCTGCTGCTTTGCTGCTCTCACAGTGAAAATGTTCTCTGTATGTTAAGTCAGAACCACCCCGATTTAGTTTGTGACCATTGTCTCTCTTAATTTATATTCTTTTCACTTGTTATGCACCTTTATAAAGATCATGGCTCTGTCATTTGGTAATACTTTTGCTAGGCACACCCAAAATCTTCTCTTTTTCAGTTTGAGCTAGCCCAGCTCCTCCAGCTTCTCCTCACAGGGCAGTGCTCTGTTCCCCAGCCAACTCAGTGACCCACCACTTCACTCAGTGAGGTTCACTTATGTCTTTCTTGAACTGGAGTAGATGTGGTATTCACAACTGGGCATGGTAGTCCAGATGTGCTCTCATGGTTTCTGGGTGAAAGATAATAATGTGATCTCTTTGCGTTCTTGAAAAATATTACAATTAAGAAACCAAGAAAAGCATGAAGCAAATCTGGAACCTATTTAGTTTCTTCTAAATCTGAAGAGAATGCGTTCTCATCTGCGTCAAGAGCTCTGTGGTAAGCCCTGTCACCCTTAATCTAAGAAATCTTTCCCTAAAAAAGTCAGCACATTCTCTTCCTTTGTGTTTTTACTCTTATTTCACAAAGATTCATAATGCCTGGAAAAAAAAACCTTTTTAAACTTGCAGTGCAAAGAACAAAGAAAAGCTTAATAAAATTAAAAAATAAGCAAAGTAAACCAAAATGAAAAGAAAATCAGCAACTGACTCACCACAGAATGTATTGGCTCAAAGTGTCTTAGCCAAAGGATAATACAATTTTGTAGCTTGAGGTAGACGAATAACAACAATACTTGGGCTTAAGGTAATTAGGATAAAATTCATGTGTGGGTTTGCACACATCCCAAGTGCTGGGAGAGATGCAAATGACTTCTTTCATTAAATTTTCTTGTAGGCTTGCAATTTGGAAAAGCCTTGTTAACAGGGTCATGGCATTTTATAGCAGGTCAGGGAGTTCACTGCCAGAGAGGGGGTGTTGGATTTTCTTAGATAATAGCTCTGCCAGAGGGACAGGAACCAAGATCACAGACTGTGAAAAACACAGAGATCACAGGGATTATTTGGTATCAAATAAGCTCTTCTAGGGTTGTGTGCTCTCAATGAACTACTGTCCAGACCCCTTTCGTGGCTTCGGGATAGCTTAAGAATGTCCCACTCTGCCTCCTGTGTTTTCTGTACCAATGAATTACCTTAGGTGAGAAAATGGGTGAAAGAGGGAATTTTCTGGAACAGTGATGAAATATAGATGAAAAAGTATGTCTGTGTCTCATCCGTATGTCCAAAGTGAAAATGGCTGAAACATAAATGGTTCTATCATCCTCATAAAGAACACAGGTCTGAGGACTCCGTTTTCTTTCTGCATGACCATACTATGCCTGAAACCTCTTCACATGCTGCTCTGGTGTTTTGAAAGAGGCAGAACAAGGAATGTCTGTGCTGCAGCATTTATGCTTGCCATTGCTAAAAGCCGAATTACAGGCAACGGGAACAAATGAGCTCTTTTTCGGGGATGAATATGAGTATGTTTGTGTAGTGGTGGTGTAACATGTTTTCCTTAGAGCAAATGTTCATCCTTACTGATTTTGCTGTTCTGGATTCATGCTCAAGTTACATTTTAGATTAAAAAAATCTTCCTTTTTTAGGCAGATCTCATTACTTCTGTCTTTCTTTCGTCATTTTCAACTTCCTCTTTCTCAGCTACTCCTTATTTCCACGTCTGCCTATATGGCCTTTTTATTTATGTTTCCTTTCCACATTGCTGGTGTTGTGTTGCAACACTGCTGTCCTCTCTATCACTCTCTCTCGTAACTGATGGCTTTGTCATGGAGCTCAGAAACCCTTGTGATCTTCCCCAGACTTCATCCTTTAAAATTAGTTTGCTTCAGTAGTTGTGTACTTGTGTTAGTAGGTTATGCTAGGAAATATTTAATGTAACAGCAGAAATTGCTGTGCACAGATATTTTAGAGATATGCCCTAGAGTTGTTACACTGTTGATAAAGAGTATTGTAAAGACTAGGGCTTAAATACAGCATCAAGAGAATGACTCTAACTAATGACCTTCTCTTCCTACAATATGATGTTATCATGAACAAAATAGTAACAATAATGAGTGAGACTTCAGAGGCTGATAATGGTCAGAGATTTACTGAATATACAAGCACACATATAATCCTGACTGTTAGGTGTTATGGTATTATTCACTAAAGTGAACTGAATTCAGCCCAGTTCTGAGCTCTCCAGTGCCAGACAGATGTGGACACATTGGAGAGTCCAGAGAAGGGCCACAAAGATGAAGGGCCTGGAGCGTCTCTTTTATGAGGTAAATCTGAAGGACTTCAGACTGTTCAGTCTGCAGAAGGCTCAGTGGGATCTTACCAATGTCTATAAATACCTGAAGAGGGATGTGTAAGGAAGATGGAACCATACTCTTTCTAGTGATACTGAAATACCAGGGAAAAAGGCAACTGACACACTGAAACTCAAGAAGTTCCCTCTGAACATCAGGGTGCACTCAGGATGCGCTTCTTTATTGTGTGGATGGCTGAGCACTGGGACAGGTTGCCCAGAGAGGCTGTGGAGTCTCTTCCTTGGAGATCTTCAAAACCTGCTGAACACAGTCCTGGACGACCTGCTCTAGATGGTTCTATTTGAATGGGGGCGGGTTGGATTAGATGACCTCCCCCTTCCAACCTTAATCAGTCTGTGATTCTGTGATACTTCATTATTTTCCCAATAATGAGAGATTTTTAATAAAATTTCATTCTTTACTACTGTTCTGGTAAAACTTGTCAGGAATGCATCATATAGTTGGAGTCAACTATTTTAATATTGTGTAATCTGAAACTCCTGAAGAGGAAAAGGAGGCAAGACCATCAGGATAAAAATGATTGCTGTTTTCACCTTCAGAGCAAGTGTGTGAATGTCACAGTAGTCACCTGCTAATGCTGATGTGAAATTACAGCTACAAATGGGATGTCTAATAGCCATCTCCATGATTAAGGAGAGTAAAGACTTTTTTTTTGTTGTATCATACCATTATGAAAAAAAAAACAACACACAAATAGTACTTTTGTGGTGCCAGGATCTAGAATAAGAGTCAAGTGGCTATCTGCAGGAAATAGAAAATTAAATTGCTTAAAACCAGTTATCTAAGTTTTCTTTTTCTTTTGTTTTGATATTCAAACAGTGGAAGCTCTACATTTGGGAACACTGATGGCAGCACATGGTTATTTTTTTCCAATCTCAGACCATGTTCTAACACTAAAGGATGATGGCACCTTTTATCGATTCCAGGTAAGTGTTTTTGAGATGTTCTTGACTTGTGCAAAGGGAGGCTCATGTTAAAGACCTCGCACTAAAGTTTATTTTAACAATACTTTCTCTCTTATGTAACCTAGTAAGTGGTAGCAATTCCTCTTAAAGTTAAAAATGGTTAAAGGATTTAATTTAGAAAATGAGGACAATATCTTGTGCTAAGATGATAATGACCTTTTTAACCCCTAGATTTAGTAGGTGTGATAATGAAAATAGTAGATGTATTTTGGAAGTGTAGTAAAGGAAATGAAACTGTCTTATTGACTATGATTCCTAAAATAGTCTTAATTTAGAGGGGGAGTTATTTTTCTTATTAAGTCTGTAGCAGAGATCTGATTAAAAATGGAGAGTAATGTAGATATTCTTTCTTATGTGACAATGTCCATATAGAATCATAGAATCAGAATGCTTAGAGTTGGAAGGGATCTTCAAAGGTCATCTAGTCCAACTTCCCTGCAGTGAACAGGGACATGCACAGCTATATCAGTTTGCCCAGGTCCTGATCCAGCATCCCTTCAGAAGTCTCCAGGGATAGGGCATCAACCACATCACTAGGCAACCTGTTTCAATGCCTCACCACCCTCATTCTAAAAGACTTTTTCCTTGTATCCAATCTAAATCTACCCTCTTTAAGCTTGAAAACATTTCCGCTTGTTCTATCACAACAGACCCTGCTAAAGAATTTGTCCCCTTCTTTCCTGTAGCTCCCCTTTAGATACTGAAAGGCCACTATCAGGTCACCTCAGAGCCTTCTCTTCTGCAGGCTGAAGAGCCCCAGCTCTCTCAGCCTGTCCTCGTAGGAGATGTGTTCCATCCCTTGGGTCATTTTTGTGTCGCTCCTCTGGATGAGCTCCATCAGGTCTATGTCTCTCCTGTACTGAGAATTCCACATCTGGATGCAGTACTCCAGGTGTGGCCTCACCAGTGCAGAGTAGAGGGGCAGGATCATTTCCCTTGACCTACTGGCCATGCTTCTTTTGATGCAGCCCAGGATACAGTTGGCTTTTTGAGCTGTTAGGGCACATTGCTGACTCATGTCCAGCTTCCCATCCACCGGTATGCCCAGGTCGTTTTTGGCAGGGCTGCACTCAGTCTCTAGTTATTACCCATAGGTTTTCGACTTGCTCATGACTGTTCTTTAGGGCCAGCTATTCACATTCTATTCTTTTCCTGATGTAGATAGCAACATCCCCTCCCCTTCTTCTTCGCCTGTCCCTTCTGAACAGCTTGTAGCTATCGATACCCACACTGCAGTTGTGGGAATCATCCCGCCAGGTTTTGGTGACAGCAACTATATCATGGTTCTCTAGTAGCACAGCAGCTTCCAGCTCCTCCTGTTAGTTTCCCAAGCTGCATGCGTTGGTGTAGAGGCACTTCAGCTGGGCAACTGGTCTTGTCATCTCCTTCAAGGATAACTCCTTAATTCTTGCTAAGTATTTCCCTTGATTTTCCCCATTGCCTTCTCCTATTGCCCCAGCAGCCACTGCCTCATCATCATAGGATTTCCTATGTGCTGCAGTGTTGTCAGCACCTCTCACAGCAGCAGGTCCTTCAAGGCCCCTGCTAGTACCCTGTACCTCTAATCTAGCTGTACCATCCCATACCTTATCATGGGAAGGCTCAGTATCCTCCCTGTCCCCCTTCAGGCCTAAAATGTGATGAGCAGAATAGTAATGAATTAGTCTTAAAGTTGCATGTGTTCTTCAAACAAGTACAAACACATTTCTACATCAGTTCCTACTGCACATGAAAAACACCATCTAGGACAAATATAACTGAACACTGTCTCATTATGTATCCTAGAGTAGGAATTAATTTGCGTTTTTTTGCCATGTCCCACCTTCAACAGTGGTGGTTGTATTCTGTATTGCTATTAAGTGGTGGTCAAGGTAGGTAACGGCAACAGCTGCTTCAAGATCTTCCCTGGATATGTGCTGCTTTGAGGTAATCTGATGATCATCACTGTGAAACTGATGGAAAGCCTGCTCTGTTAGATCTAACTGTGTTAAATACTCATGGAAAAATATCTGTTCAGACAAAATATATTTAAATCTAAAGTTGTCTTTAAAAATGTTTGAATAAGGAGTCATTAAAGAATAAACTAAAACTGAGATTGTGGTCTTTAGGATCCAGAAGAAAACAGTGGTACGTTGGAGATGAAACATAGTCTAAAACATTGCACTAGGAAAATTGCTGTACAGTACTTTCACTATTACTTTGGCTTCAGTTCTATTCTGCAGAGTCAAATAAGGGAAGACAAAGAATCATAGTATTTGGTCTAAAATAAAATTTTTGAGTGAGTGTTACTAGATATCTGAAACACGGTGTGATAAGAAAGAGAATGGCTATTGCTTAAATGCATTCAATTTTATTGTGTGCTCATATTGAGTCCTGTGGGTCATACAGTGCAGAAAAACCCACTCTTCAGCAGGACATTAAGTTATATCCATGTATGGGCAAATACAGAAATAAATCACTCCAAGCCTCCTTCCCAGAATCCACAACCATTACTGATTCTGGAGAGGGAATATGAAGAAAAGTTTTCCCTCCCATTGTTCCTCATCCTCCTCATGTTCAGTATAAATAAGAGAGGGGTGGCACATGGGTGAAGGGGCTTACTGCTGAGGGAAAGGGATTGATGTGGTTGTGGAGTAAGCAAAAAGTGGAAAGAAATCATGGAATGGATAAGGCTTCAGTTCCTGGCTCTTTCCATGAGCAATGGTCAGGAGGACAAAATTTCTGAGGATTTCCTTTGGTAAAGAATAGGATAAATTTATAGGGGTGCTGAGCGCTGACTTCTGCATTGCTACTAGCCTACTACTATGATATAGCATGATATTTCTGTTGAAGAAAAGTGTAGATGAGCATGAGTTGCACTGTAAATAGCTGAGAGTACTGCCGGTAGCCTGTTACAAGCTTTCCTCAAAGAGATCTACTGCCTACATGTTTGGACATGAACGTTTAAATGGTAAAATGATGTCAATTGATTTCTGTAAATTAAGGACGTAGCACCTGTTTGACATATGCATATGAAACAAATTATTTTCCTCAAGTGTTACGTGGTATCTAACTGCAGTACTTGGGCAGTTTTCTGCTCTGTGGCACCTGTTCAATTGCTATTACTATGCTAACAATGTTATAACAATTTAATTTTATCTGTTTATGTATAGCACTAGAGAAATTTATAGTGGTGTCAAACTGTTAACTGGACTTGTACCAGCCAGATTTGTCATTAAAATTCCACATTCCTTACCAAAACAAGGCTAACATAAAATCTACTACTGAGGCTGTTAATTTGGAAGATGAAGATAGCATACTCTATAGAGTATGTGTGAATGCTGCACTGGAATAGCTGTTTAGATGCTTCAGAAACAGAACCCCCTGAGTATTGGACAGGATTCACAAATTTCTAGATATTAAATAGAAAGAGAAAACAGTGCACCTGCCAGCACTAAAAAGTTCAAAAGCCATCCCTGCAGAGAAACCTTCGCCTACAATAAAAAGACCTGACCTACAAAAAACAGACTAGCTATAATAATGTTCTCCATTCACTTCATTTTTCATGTTCCTAAGGATGACGCATTTACTCCTGACAGTAAAATTACTTCCAGTTTGTTTTAAACAAGCTACTGTTGTATAGAAAGAGCTAAAAGCAGTAGAGATTGTGCTTCATTTGCACAAATGCCCTTCTACAGGCAAAATTATGCTTTTTCAGTTATTACTCTTGCAACCAAGAGGGCTGTAAAATTGTAGTAGTATCTGCTTTTTTAAACAATGTGGTGTTAGAAATAAACAATCATTCCTAATCTTTTTTTTGACTCATTTTGTTTTAATTGGGTCAGTTTCTGCTATAGCAATTTAACTTAAAGGGGATAGAGCTAAATATTACTTACCTTACTTAGAGAGAAGTGAGTTCTTACTTGTCTCAACAAAGCAAAGCAGAAACTTAGGTTTAGTGATACTTTTTGAACCATCCTGAACATAAGGGATATTGTCTTTGCATGTTTTTTAAAGCTGGGGCCAAAGAAGGAATTGAATATCTACTACTCACCTTCCTATACTCAAAGGCTAATATGGATGAGAGGCTTAAATAAGAAAAGCAAGGTGCACCTTGGAAAGATCTTCTAGGGGCCAGGCATTACTCACTGAATGCCCTTCATCAGTATCCGCGTAGCTGATAATATGGCTGACCTGGTGAGGGATGCCTGATTTACGCTTTCAGCTGCTATGCTTCTGTAACTGCTTCCCAGGGAAAGAACATTGATTTACTTTACAAATTACATACTCATTATGGGGGCTTTCAACATTTTTAATGAAAGAAGTGTTTTAAAATACTTTTTTATTGTTAAACAAACTCCTAGAATACTTGAGGCTTTTGATAATCACACTCCTTTTTTTTTAATGAGATTTGTGATATAGTGTAATTTAATTTTCAGAGATGAGGTTTAGGTTCTGTTATTTTATGACTTTTAAGTTGGAAGGCATACACAGGTGAGAAAAAATGTGGAAATGGGAACAAAATTTCTTGTCATGAAAGCTTGATTCTGGTGAAGATAGCAGCAAAAGTCCTGCTTTTGGCAAGATGGTTTCATCTGTGATGTCTTCTTTTCTACCACTGTAACGCTTTCTTGATGAATACCTCTCCAACCTTGTTTTTCCTATATCTGAAATGGAAATTATATATAGAAATCGTTCTAGGGATATTTTAATGTCTTTGTTGCAAAATAGCATAGAGCACGAAGTGTGGGGGATCCTCATGTCTTAGTGGCAATTACATTACTGCCAACATCACTGAGTCACTCTGCTCAGCTAACCACTTCTGGACTCAGTCCTGATCTGACCTCTGGCTGTTTTAAACCTTTAAGGTGTGTTTGAATATCTCAGCTATCTAGCCATTGTCCACACTCTTGCTGGATCATATGTGCCCTGAGAGAAGCATTTTATCGGAAGCAAGGTTTTGCGATAAAAAAAAAGAAGCAGGTTATCTTACCCAGACTTGACAGATTTTGTTTGGAAAGTGCAAGTGTAAGAACTAATTCATTGTTTCTTCAGTTCATATGCAGCATATGCAGGTGCAGTTGAGGTTTCAAAGAGGGAAAAATCATTTCAAGACCATTCGCCTTCCTGACTGTCCTATCAGTGCCCTTTCCTCTTTTTTAATTCTGCTCAGACACACTTTTACATTCTGTGATTCTGTGAGAAAAAACTTCTTACTTTGAGGGTGACAGAGCACTGGAACAGGCTGCCCAGAGAGGTTGTGGAGTCTTCTCTGGAGATACTCAGAACCTGCCTGGATGTTTTCCTCTGTAACCTACTGTAGAGAGCCTGCATTAGCAGGGGAGTTAGACAAGATGATCTCCAGAGGTCCCTTCCAAACCCTATGATTCGGTGATTTTGTAATATGCAAAGGAAGGTTTTTGTGTGATTTGAATATTCCTCCTGTGTTCCAGTTACTGGATTTAAAAAAATGTCATGGAATGGAGCAGCTTCAGAAACAATTCTTTTCTTACTACTATCAGCAATGGTAGCCGAAAAATGCTTAATGATTTCTTTCTGCAGTAATACAGTTTAATGAATAGAAATTAATCATGCTCTATAAAAGCTGATAGGCAACACCGATTTTCACAAGTGGCTGTTCCATTATTTCAGATATTATTATTAATTTAATGGTAGAGCCAAAACAGATCTATTTGTTTTATCACAGCATCTCTCACCGTGCATAGCAGCCACTTCTAACAAATTGTTTAGTGCGGAATAGGCACTATGTTATGGGATTTTGTTTCATGTGACTTTATTAAAAAGAGGATTACGGATTTCTGTGGTTAGTATTGGCTTATAATAAAAATCTAGAATTCAGGAGAAACGGAGTGCTTTTTTGAGTGCAAAACCAGTGCTCTGCCAGTGGTCACAAAGAACCTTATGACAGCCTGTTCTGTTCTGAGTGCTTAAATGGTTCCATGATAGCACATATTGTGCTTGGTAAGCCTCTTTTCTCTAGCTGCTGACTTGGTCACGTATTCAAATTGCAGATACAGTTAAACAAAGTGCCTTATCAGTGCATACTGATAAAAACTGGCAGCATTGTTTCTGCCTGTGCTGATAAACAGTACTTGACTTTCTCCAAACTGTTCTACCACCCACCTTCCTTCCGGCTATAAGTGGGATGTCATGGCAAAATGACAAATGTTCCCTCTTTAATACTTGTTCATGACGAACTGCTTCACATTTCCTGCTGAGGAAAAGTAAAATTCCATCAGGCTTTCTACATTTCACAAAGAAAGCTAGTTGATATTTTATAATATTGCCTTTGAAAATGGTCATGTTGAGTTACAACATTTTATACCACTTCTTAAAATCTCCTGGGGAAGGTATTTACCTATGCAGAGTTTCTAGATCTTGAGACAACATACATTGGTTGTATGTTTGTATTATAGGAATATGTGGTACGTAACGGATGTTGTAATAATACTGCAGTATACTCTGAATATAATTTGTAAGAAATAGTTGAACCAATCTTTGTTAGCATAGCCCAGGTATAGATAAGTTCATTTACATGGGCAGAGTCTCCTTGCTTGGCTGCGGGGTTGTTTTAGTAGAACCAGCTTTTCTTCTTTGCACACCCTTCCTCTTCTCATTCCTTGAGACCAGAGATCTTTCTATTATTTTCTTACTTCCTGATCTTTCCTTGTTGAATAAGACAAGTCTGCAGGCAGACTTGTCACCCACTAGATCTGGCTGCCCAGGATCTTTATCCAACCTGGTCTTGAATACCTCCAGGGATGGGGCATCCACAGCTTCTCTGGGCAGCCTGTTCCAGTGCCTCACCGTCCTCTGAGTAAAAAAATTCCAACTAACATCCAAATCTAAATCTCTCCTCTTTTAGTTTAAAGCCATTCTCTCTTGTCTTGTCACTGTCAGACCGTGAGTCTCCATCTTTTTTGTAAGTTCCCTTCAAATAATGGAAGGCTGCAATGAGGTCTCCCTGGAGCCTTCTCCAAACTAAACAAGCTCAGCTCCCTCTGCCTTTTTTCATAAGAGAGGTGCTCCAGCCCTCTGATCATCTTTGTGGCCCTCCTCTGAACTCACTCCAATGTCTCTACACCTTTCTTGTGTTGGGGGCCCCAGGCCTGGATGCAGTACTCCAGATGGGGTCTCATGAAGGCAGAGTAGAGGGGGGGAATCCCCTACCTTCACCCTGCTGTCCACCGCTCTTTTGATGCAGCCCAGGATACAGTTAATCATCTGGGCTGCCAGTGTGCACTGCTGATTGGCTCATGTCCAGCTTTTCATCCACCAGAACCCTGAAATCCTTCTCCACAGGGCTGCTCCTAATGAGTTCTTCTCCCGGTCTGTACTCATACCTGAGATTCCCTTGACCTAGATGTAGTACCTTGCATCTGAACTTGTTGAACTTCAGTTAAGTTCACATGGGCCAGGTTTTCAGGCTTGTCCAGGTCCCTTTGAATGGCATCTCTTTCTTCTGTTCTATCAACTGCACCACTCAACTTGGTGTTATCAGCAAACTTGCTAAGAGTGCACTCAATCCTACCATCTAGGTTGTTGGTAAAGATGTTTAAGAGCACTGGTCCCAAGGCAGACCCCTGAGGGACACCACTCATCACCAGCCTCCACCTGGACCTCCTCAGTGGAGCCATTGACTACAACCATCCAACCAATTCTTTATTGACTGTAGAGTCCAGCCTTCAAATTCATCTCTCTCCAATTCAGAGATACGGGTGTGTTGTAGGACCACATCAAAGGCCCTGCAGAAGTCCAGACAGATGATCTTTGGAGTCAAAGGCTCCAGGGATATCTGTCTGGGACCTTGTAGAAGACTGATGTTAGCTTGCCAGACTGCAGTGTTTGGCAGTACAAATCTCTGTGCTAGTAGGAGCCTGTGTGGCACTTGGGCTGAGGGGTACAGCTGGAGAGCTCTGCTGAGGATAATCCCTTGGAGAGCAGAGACAGCAAGGGCCTACCTGGTGCATCAGGCAGCCACCCTGAATGGAGCTCATTGGCACCCGTTCCCATGAATGTAGAATGTATTATTCTAATTATTGAATTGTACTATTGTAAAATTTCTTGTGATAAGGTTTTTCTCTGGATCTTTTCTCAGCTAGCTTTTCTTCTATCATAACCATTTGTCAAGAAGCGTTCCACTTTTTCCACTGTGCATGACAGATGGCAAGGTAGATTAAGACCAGAACTTCATGATTGATAATACCAAACAGTTAAGCAGGAAAATGTTGAATACATCTTTGGGGAAATATCACTCATTTCAGCTACATACAAGTTTGTTGTTGATGGATTATTTTCTTTTTCACAGAAACACAGACTTATAAAAATCCTTTAATAGAATCTGACTTTATATCAAGTTTCATTACCAGTGCTTATGCTATTTTAAGTGTGGGTTTGGGATTTTCTTTTGAGGTTTTAATCCTGTCACCTATTGTCATATTTTATCCCTGGCCTTAGGAGAATTTCTCTTGTCTTTACCCCCACCAGTGCCATTTCCTGCTTTGGAAGTGAGTAATAGTTGTCTAGTCTTTGTCTGGGGCTTTGTTTTCTTGAATAAACCTACAGTTTATCCGCATGAAAATAGTTTTCTTTAAGCACTCTGTGATGTATTTTATCAGGCCTCGATCTGAACTCATATAATATTTTTCTTCCTGTTGTTTTTTTTTTTTTTTTCCCCTGTACTTTGCCCTATAGTCTTATCTCAATTTCAAAACTAATTTTGGTCACATTCACACAGCTGATTGCGAGGAGACTTGAACTTTGTTCCCACTGGGAGCCTGCTGGCTTGAGGCCAGCCCTGGCCACCTTGCAGTACCAGAGCTGTTGAGCTGTGCTTCTCAGCGGGTTCCATTAAATGCATTCAAGCACCATGCAGACAAGGTCACAGCTTGCAGCTGGGAGGCTGCTTATGCCTTTTTAGTTCAGAGCCACAGCAAGGAGAGCTCATACCTGCTTGTTATTCCCTGGCAGGAAGATCCTTGTCTTTCACAGTCACCCTCCTTTTGGAGGCTCAAACAAGGAATGCATTCAGAAGTCATCTGTGCTTATACGTACTGTTACATGGACCCCTTTCCCATGTTGCAATGTTTTCTTTGTGGTGAATTTTCTCTTTTGGCTTACCTTATAACACATTATAAAATCTTTTATAAGGACTTACTGTATACTTTGCTAATTAAAGCTTATGTTCTATCTTCTCTGTTTTTATCTCCAGAGGGATGGTGACACGGAAATGCTTAGACTCCTCCTTACTAGCATACATATTCATATTTGCTTTTTGAATGATTTCTTTTTGAGTTTAGCTAGTTGGAGGTTGCCGGTGTGATTTTACTGGTCTGTCACTGTGCTTTCTTCTTAAAGGTAATTGAACACTTAACAAAGTCTCTTTCAATAACTGAAATCTCCCTTCCACCTCTTCATCCCTTAGTTAAGTTTCCCAAGGGACCTTCCTTGCCTAAGAAAATCTCTGCAAAGAGACCTTCTTTGGCACTGGCTCAAAATCTTATGGGCTTGGTTTAAAATTAGAAGACAGAATTTATTTTTCAAATATCATCAGGGTTGGAGGGGGTTCTCTAGTTTCTCAAGAGAAATCTGAAGTTTTTATGAGAAATTTTGCAAGTATTTCCACAATTGTAAGAATCTTTGCCTTTTAACTTCTGAAGAGGCTCTTCCACTGTATCTTTCTCCAGCCATCTTCCACTACTCTTTCACAAACAATATCTGAACTCCAGCCAGTTTCAGCTCAGAACCTGTTTGAGTGGGTAAGGTTTCTACGTATTTGTTATCCACCCTCGTTGGATTCTTCCTCTATAAGTTTAGCTTGAGCAAATGTGAGTAGATGTTGAGCTTTTGTTCTTAGGCGTCTCCTAAAGTGCACTTTATGTCTCAAAGGAAGGACTGCTCTCTCTCCCCAGGTCTGAAAACTTATTGAAGGTAACTTTATGCTTTATATGATTGACATGGATAAATTATTTTTATACCTTCTTGCTTCTCCAGTGTTCGCTGAGTGCTGCTATTTATTGTTGAGGAGCTCACTTTCTCTTTCCACCTGTGCTTATAGTGCTCACTTTTAGTGGCACAATGAAGGAATAGTTTGGCGGAAGAGTGACTTATTGCCTCTCCACTAGAGAGAAAGAAAAAAACTGGCAAGAAACTTGTTTCAACCTTTAAAGTTAGTTTGTGATTTTATTTTTTCATCCCTTATCTCTTTGTTATTACGTAATAAAAAGCAAGTCTTAAATTGCAGTTATTAAAGTTGATAGGTCATTTTTACAGTGGAGAGATTTTTCACAACGTATCTTTAACCTGATAGTAGGTGTAAATGTGTCACCCTTCAGTTCTGTTGATTTCTAGATAAACATTAAAACAATTTCGAGGTAAGTGGGCAGTAAGAGAGGTTTCCATCTGTGTAGCTGAGAGATCTTTGAGAGAAAAACAATAAGAGAGAGTGGAGCAGAAGGTCAGCCTAGGGAGGTACCTGTAATTTGAAATACATCTGCTCAGACTACTCCACATATTTAGTTAGGTTAATCCAACTTCTCAAATTATATGTAATTCTTGTGGGTGAATATATATAAAAGAATGCATTAAGTAAAAATACTATAATCCTTTAAATTTTCACTAGAAAGTTAGCTTTTTAGAAATGAAGTTCTTGGTGTGAAAAATCCCTATATTGTTGTATATTCTTCGTTTGGTAGACAAGAAATGTTTTAGCAATGCAGTTTGCACAGTTTTCATGATCATACTATTGAACTAGTTATTGATCATTTTATTGGCTTCCCATTAAGGAATCGTATTTTAAATGATGTTAAATAATTAGGAAGAAAATAGACTTTCATAAATGAAAACAAATTTGATAACTATGAAAACGGGATATGCTAATTAGCATTTTTTAACAAATAGCTTCTAGAAAACAGTAATGAGTATTAACGTAGAATAAAGAAAACTCTCCAAAATTAAGAACTGAATGTATCCAAAAGTATGTTCCATCTTTTCTGCTTCTACAACTGATTCTTAGGTCATGTGATGAGTATGTTGCTAGGGAAGATGAAAAAGAACCTCACTACCTAACCTTGTGTTTTTTGTTCCCTTGACTTAAAAATAAAAAGAACACATTGTTCTTCTTTTCCAATGCCATTCTGACACTAGTGCAATAAATGAGCATACAAAAGTAATTTTCTATTTTGATGCCTATTTCAAAATCGTCAGGTTAATATTGTGGTAGATCTACCAAAAATGTAAATCAATTTTGAGAAGCAGTATCAATCCAAGAACTGTATAATGCTTGCATTGTCTAACTTGAATTCCCTACTTTTTTTTGTTTTGTCTATAGACACCCTATTTTTGGCCATCAAATTGTTGGGAGCCGGAAAACACAGATTATGGTCAGTGTGGAAATGTTTCCTATTTATTTCGGGAATTATGTATTATATGAATGAAAATATAATTGCAGTCTATCTTGTTTAATCATTCCACTGTTAAAAGCATAATTAATGTCATGTAATTCCTATGCAATAATTGCTGATATTGAAATAAATGTGTTGTTACCCTTTTCAAAGTTTATTAAAATGGAAGTCAGTTTCAGTGTTAATCTGAGAAAATAAAAAATCCTCAAAGGGCACCCAATGTATTTTACTATTTACATTTTCTATTTCTGCCAGAAGTGTAATCATTTACAGTGACGAAGTCTGAATGAAGTAGAACACATTTTATTGATAGTTGTACAATAGTTAGATTCAGACCCAAAGATGTAATGAGTTTAGGTCTCTTATTTTTGATATGTGATGTGTAAAATTATTTGATGTAGTTCTAATATGAAGTGCGTTAGAAAATGCCTTGTTTACTTCCCCATTTTTTGGTTTTGTGTTCATAATTTACATGCTGTAATTACTGATGTGTACTTAGACTTGCAAAAAATCCTCAGGTTAAGCTTTTCAAAAATGATAACCAGAATTAGGTGTCTCTGTACAGCAAACAATAACATAATTTTTCCATAAAAAGAAATGATCTATGTACAGTCTTCATTCCAGTGCAGACTGTAAGTACGCACCTCATCTGAAGGTAAGGTCACTTATTTAGGGCACTAAGCACGTACATGATAGCTTACCTTTAAAAAAACTAACATTTTGAGTCTCTGCAATCTTGGAAATTTAGGTGGGTGTTCACTCGTAATACGAATTCAATCTCAGTGCTTAGGAGCTGAAAACTGCAGGGATCATTGTAAGGATATATCCTGGTTTCAGCTGGGACAGAGCTGATTTTCTTCATAGTGTCTGGTATGATACTGAGTTTTGGCTTTGTCCTGGTTTATCAGTATTCCATATTAGGAGAAAAATAATCTTGAGAACACACCAGTGTTTTAGTTGCTGCTCAGCAGTGCTGTACAGAGCCAAGGACATTTCAGTTTCTCAGCTTCTTATGTTGTCCTGCAAGCAAAGAGACTGGGGGGCACAAATTGCTGGGAGGGGACAGAAACAGGACAGCTAACCTAAACTGGCTGAAGGGATATTCCATGCCATATGACATCATCCAGAACTATCAAACTAAGACCCAATCCCCTGACTGGTGGACCCCCTCCTCTGTTATCTTCGAGCGGAGGGAGGTGACTTAAGGAAAGAGGAGGAGTGGAAACAGGTCCCAGCTCAGCATCACAGGCAACCTCAATCCCGACCTACCTCAGTTTCTCACGTGTCCCTGTGTGATAGGTTTGAGGATCTGGATCTTGAGGGAGACATGAATAAGGATACAGTGGGAGGTCCACTCGTGAGATTGTCTAGGGCGAGGCAATCGACTCCACACCTCAAGACTGCTTCCACCAGGAAGGAAAGAAGGATGACAAAAAAGACTTCAGGGGGCTGGGGCACTTAGTGGACAGAGTGGGCATATAGGTCATATTTTCCTCTATCCCTTCAATGGCCAAGAAGGATACTGAGAGGAGCAGGAAAGCCCATCTCGTAAATCCATGGCTGAGAGGCTGGTGCAATTGCAAGAATTTTGTTGGTTTTTTTTTGACCATGGGGCGGTTTACTTGGTGCCTGGCCTGATGGCTGCTGATGGTTCTCACCTGCCTCAAAGGGGGAAACGGATCCTTCCCCAGGAGCTGGCAGGGCTAATTGAGAGGGCTTTAAACTAGGCATGAAGGAGGAAGGGGTGAAACCAGGCCTGCTAGAGATGAGCCTAGGGGAACAATGATGGGATTGGGGGTGAGGCAAGGGGATCAGATGAAAGGCACCTATACCAATGCATGCAGCATGGGTAGCAAACAGGAGGAGCTGGAAGCCATTGTGTGGCTGGCAAACTATGACTTTGTTGCCATTACGGAAACAGGCAAATTACATTTGCAGCCTGAGGATTTTTTTTCCTTGATGGCTTTCTGTAAATACAGAGAGGGAAGATAAGGGGAGAACAGAATACAGCTGCTGGCAGAAAAGATCACATCTCTATTGTAAACAAATGGTCATTAGAAGAGTAAAGAAAACTCAAATAAATAATACTCTAAAATCCAAAGTAGGATAGAAATGATTTGATGATATTATGTTCTATCACAAACGCACTCCAACAAGATTCTAAGATTTTCAAAATAATTGTTACTTACTAGAAAATATAATAAATAGATTTTTTTCTATTACAGATACATAAGTGCATTTAGTACTTGTCATGTATTATAGTGCTGCGCATTGCTTCTGTTTTCTTGGACATATCCTGAACAAACTCAAATTTCTGTCTCTTAAAACAAATGAATGGCAGGAATTAGGTTTTTCAAGCAAGAAAACAAAAAAAAATCTATTTTCGGTGTAATCTTCCTTTATCAAAGAAAATAACAAAGAAAATCACTTTCTATGACATTGACCTTAATTTAAGAGTCTATTCAAGTGCACTACAGCTTTGTTTTAATTTAAAAATTATGCCCAACTATTGATGTTTACTTACCTATAGATGGGCTGCTGTCCAGAATGTAGAATACAGCCAGAAAACAATTAATCTTTAACCAGGAATGAAATGAGTTAATGCTTGTGTTAGTTTATTAGTGGAGCTAACTCAAAAATAAATTTCCTTACAACTTTAGAAAATATGCTATCATCTCTCAAATATTATTTGTTGCCCCCTATTAGCTTGTACATTAAAAAGTATTCATTAAAAATATCTGAAGGAAATGTAAGAAAAAATGATCTTCCAAAATTTCAAGAAACTTCAGGCTGGTTCTACTAATAAAGCAGTAGTGCACTGCTGTGTCTCGGTGACAAAAACAGGGCTTAGATTAATTAAACAAACGTCAAAGTGGAAGTGTGCAGCCCTTGGTTTTGTTTTTAACTATCAAAATAGTGACCAGGTGGTCATTCTGAGAAAGTTAATGTTCACAAATGGCAGAAAATCTTCTCTTGAAAATCATGCTGTAAGATGTCGCAGGACAGATACCTCAAATTGCAAATATTTTATTTAAATTTGGATTCTTTAATTCCATCTGTTGAAGATACCAATTTTAATGCCATATGTCTTAGAGTCCACCCATGCAGGACATGCTGTTCTGTGCAGAATCTCATTGGTTTCAGTGGGATCTTATTAATGAAAATAATTACGTACATCTCAAAATTTTAGCATTTGTGTTTTTGTTTGTTTGTTTTTAGAGAAAGGATGGTGTAGTTTAACTCACTTTGCATTTCCTGTGAGTTAAATCCTATTCCTGATTTCCAATTTGGTTTTATGACAAATAGAATTGGATCTCAGTTCAGAAAATGTCTCTGAAAATAAATGGCTGAATGTGCTACCTTCCTATCATCATCTTTTTTATTACTATTTTTTTTTTGCTAACTTTTTTTTTTTTTTTCCCTGACATTTTAGAAACAGCTCATGTCATTAAGATATAATTAAAGATGGAAACTTTAGTATGTTTCATTTCCGAATGGGTAAATATTGGTCACATGAAATTATTATTCTTTATACATTTGACCTCCGGTCTCATGGAATTAGTCTGGTTCTATTGGAAGTGTAGTGACTCACAGCTGTTGCACATTTGAGGGATTCCGTTCACTGAATGAGATAAATAAGAAATAGAAGGATCTAGGGGAAAAATCTATTCACAACCAAATGCAAACTGTTTTTATATTTGAGAACCTCAAGCCAAAGTGTAAGCATGCCAAGGGAAATATTTGTAGCAATAGAAGAGTCATATAAGAATTTCAGATGTATAAGATACGAAGGACAATTAGTAACTTTTAATCATTTTCTCTCTAGTATGCTTTTGCTGAAGTTTGGACTCAAAAGTGTCTGAGACATAAAGTCATTTACTTACCCTTGGTTGTGTATTAAAAAAAATGTTCAAAGAGAGTCAGAAGACAGTTCTCTAAGTGCCACAGTCACTTATAATGTAAAAGAAGTTTGAACTAATACTAGAAGACAATAAGCAGTTGTATCTATTTAGTTGCAAGAGGATCTGTTTCAGCCTTGTAATTTTTGTGTATGCATTCTCCCCAGGTGAGTTAGAAATGAAGGAGTTTTGCAGAGTCTTGGTAGGTTATGGAGAACAGGGTAAATAACTGATACTGCAACATGAGTTTAAGAGCATATGACCATGTGTTTTATGAATTGCATTAAATAAGGCTATTTCCTATATATTCAAAGTAATTTCTGTTGTGAAGAATAGCAGATCTTGAAAATGTACTTATGTTTAGTAGCCTTCCAGTTAAAGATGTGCTGTAAATGCAGCATCCTAGGAAATGAGAACACTTACACAATAAAATGCCTTAATTAATTACTCCCTTTAAAATACATATGCTATCTATCTAGAAAAAAAAGACAGAGATCTCCTTGAAAGAGTGCAGCGGAGGGCTACAAAGATGATAAAGGGCCTGGAACATTTCTCTAATGAGGAGAGGCTGAGAGACCTGGGTCTGTTCAGCCTTGAAAAAAGAAGACTGAGAGGAGACCTGATCTGTGTCTACAAATATCTAAGGTGTGCAAGGCAAAGGGACGCGGACGGACTCTTCTCAGTGATGCGTGGTGATAGGACGAGGGGAAATGGCCACAAACTGTTGCATAGGAAGTTCCGCACAAATGTGCGTGGGAACTTCTTAACA
>JANHGO010002842.1:0-28735 GCA_024606505.1 Aquila spilogaster
ATTTCTGTAGAATAAGTGCTAAGTCAAAGAGGTCATAATTGCTGTTTTGCATAAGGAAAACAGTTAACAGGGTTTTATAGATATATTTTCTGCAGTAAAACTAAAGCTGACTGTTTTCATACAGAAGTTAGTTGAATATCACAGATGAAAAGGTTACAGGGTATTGCTGCTAGGTCTGCCTGTGATATCAAGGAAAATAAGTCCCCAAATCCAAGCGCAACTGAAGAATGGCTTGAGCTGAAGTCAATTCCTGCTTACATTTATAAAATGGAACATTCAGCGTTGATATGCTCCTCTGAAACAAATGACTTTTTCTAGCAAACCAAAACACATCTACCTGATTCATTTACATGACATCCATCAGAATGGTAACGCTGTATAATTAATAAATGGTTGCACTGTGTTCCCCAGGCCCCATTCCCACACTCTATAAGCTTTAATGCTTCAAATCATTGATCTAAAGGAAATTTTCTGAAGTATTCACCTTCTGAGGCAGATACGTAAGTCCTATTACGAATTATGGGAATTGTGTGTGCTCACTGAGGACAGACTATGGCCACCAGCTGTGCCAGTTATCCTGATTATATTCATCTCTCATGAAGTGGATAGCCCCTTATCTGGCTTTTTTATGACTACAAATTAGTTCTTAATTACAGTCAGTCATTGTAATTTCAGAGCAACTGCTAGCTCAAGCATTGACCCATTTTAGTGAATTATAAGCATAGACTCCTTTATTCCCCAAACAATAAGAAAAGGAAAAAATAATTCTTAAAATTTGGCATTACTGTCCCACTCCTGCCCACTGTTTAGACATTATCACAACTGTTCCCTTCACCTGCTGATGTTCACCTCCAAAAAACAGTTGCCATGAGACTATGCCATTTAAGTAAAAACAAAAAAAAAAAGACTAAGAACTAATGTAAAGATCCAGCCGTCCAAATAAATGTAAGCATATTCCAGTTAAGAATCTCACTGTAGGCCCAACACATTCTGTTAGTTTTATGTGACAGTAACCAATTGCTTCATGACTTTACTCGTGACTGCTTTTAGGTTGAGGGAGAAGAGAGTTATGCCACAGCTTCTAATTAACTGTATTTAGAGAATGTAAGCATTGTAGGGATCTCTATTCAGAGATAGAAAAACTTATGCCTGACTTGAATTGTAAATGCTAGTGCTGTGATTTCAGTAGCATCGAGCAAGTTACAAAACTAGGCAGCATTTACCAGTAGGAATCTTGCGTACCACATTGTTCGTATGTCACATTTCGTGTGTGTGTGGCTATTTGTCATCACCACAGACTCGCTCATCTAGTTGTGACACTGATTTGCAGGCTAGATAAACCCAGTGAAAAACAGCACAATAAGTGAAATCAGCCTTTAATTTACTTGGATCTTACTGTTAATAGAGTAAAAACTTTAACAGCACGTTGTAAAGTGGCGTTTTCCCTTGACTCCAGTAGTCCTGGTGTGCTAGACTGAGCATGGATGTTCAAGTGACCATTTTTTCACTTCCAACCTATGTGTATTTTGTGTTATGTATCTTTCCACAGGGGTCTGTTTTCCCATCCTTACACTCCTAATACCTCAGCAGGCACGTGTCAGGTGACAGGTTCACGTCTTCCAGATTGCACGGTGTGTGTTCAGCCCTCCTGGAGGACACGGCAATGCCGTGCTATGCCGATTTCCCCTGCAGGTCTTTCCACTGAGTGTGCACTGGCTTACGTCTCTGGAAAGGGTGCAGCCCGCTCCCTAATTCCACCAACTCTAGCAAATTGACACAAAGGTCAAGGGGGGGAGAGAGAGGCAAGGGCACGGCCTGCCTTCCCTCCTGCCTGCTTCACTGTCCATGTGCCCCAGGGAGCAGCAACAGAGCTGCCTCTGCAGTGCTTTTAAGTGCAAAGGCAGAGGAAGCTCCTTGCATCCTTACCAAAGAGCACACTTGTCAGAGAAAGCCCCGAGCAAGTATTAGAATTCAGCTGCCAGAACTAGAAAGACCAAGACACAGCCACAGTCCCAGTGTCTGTCATGTTGGGAAGTGAGAAAAATGTAACACATCCACTTGGAGCATTGACAGATACTGAATAGGAGCTGATGTTTTTCCTGCCTAAGAGGTAACAGAGAGATCAAAAAAAATCATGCACTTGTATCATACATCTTGCACTAACTTGGGACAAATGCGATGTCCCACACAGAGCAAATGATGCGTTAATTTCTTTAGCAAATAGATAGGGATCCATTTTGTTTATTTTAAATCAAAGACACTGAAAGAGCTTCCACAGAAGAAAGACAGAATAAACCAGCCTAACTATCGTATGCCAGGAACCTTTCCACCACCAGTTTTCAAGTTGTTCTTCCTTACTCTTCTGCTTCTGGGCTAATTAATTATACACTAAACATACTGCTAGTGTGATACAAATAATTAATTAAACATGGTCACAGGCTAGAACATTAATTGTAACAATATATTACACTTACTACTGCCTGTCTCTTTCAGCTAGTATGAACTTAGCAACATGCAGGGATTCCAGCTTGGCAAATACGTATGTATATTTACTACAATAACAAACTGCACAGAACAGAATTTACTATTTCTATGGGGCAATGTCTGGACAGTTGTAAGGAAAGCTGCCTTTCTTTACACCATGATGGGAGCTTACCATTTCCTTGGGTTCACCCAGATCTCTCAGAAAAAATAAACCACTAACTTGACTGCTTTTTTCACTGGGGGTTCTCTGAAGAAGCGGAGTCTGAGCTGGTGAAAAGGGCAGGAAAAAGAAAGGGTGGACAGAGAAAGAACAAACTTCAGCAAATGCAATATTAAGCTGATTTTAGGGGTTCCAGGGCTGGCAAGCACACAGGAATTATTCTCAGCAAGACCAGGAAGATTCCTTAAAGAGATTAGTAACATTTACCTTGAGCACAGGAAATGTTCTGAGAATTCATCACTTGATGCCTACAGTGCTGAAAACACAGCATGTTATGGTAGCATTAAGTATTATTAGTGTGCTTACCTGCAGCTCCTATATCCTACCAGATGGCACCCAGAGTTTATTTTTCTTTCTCTTTTAAAATTACAAAAAAATTACCTTATTTGTAAGAAGGTATTATAGCCCTTTTTGGTGCATAAAATATGAAAATGACCATTTTGAAGAAAATACTGATGCTTGAGGAAATCTTTTTTTCTTCCATTGGGTGGGTCAGACATGGTATGCACACAGTACATAGGAAGAGAATAATTCACAGCATACACTTAAGTGAACAAGACCTTTGAGGCAGATTAAACGACATACACATAAAAGAGAGAGAATCAAGAGCTAAAATACCTTGCCAAAGGCTGTGGGCTTTTCGTGCTTTTTAGAAAGAAAATTGTGCTATAGATACACAGCCATTTAATAGATACAACATTTAAATGATTTGTGCAGTTACTTTTATGTGTAGTGTGTGTGGATAAAGTGCTTTTAAAATATGATGGTTAATTTTCAGTTGTTCTATCATTTCTCTTTGGCTGGAAAAAGAAGAGTTTTATGACACCTTTTTTGGCAAGTAGATTTAGCACCTTGGAGTACTGAAGTTCATTCATTAGCATAAGCTTTTATTATAAGCCGTAATCTCTTCTTCATTTCAACTGCTATGGATGAGGACATCTAGATACCATCTCCCATCAGCAGTAGATGGAAACATCTCCCATTTGACTTCAGTATAAAAAGCTCGTATTTGGAACCTTAAATGCAAGCACCCTTATATTTTAAAAACTATCATTAACAAAGCAGCATATGAAAGTCAAATTATGTCAAATATATTAAAAAAATGAACCCTAAAACACCAAAACACAGAAATCAAAGAGAAAAATGACCCACTTTTTTTATATTTTTAAAATTATGCAAGTCTAAAGTAACTATCCAGAAGTCAGTAAAATTTCATTGGTACAAAATTTATGTTATGAAAGAACAGTCTCATTGATTTCACAGTTCTTATTTCTGGTCTCTTTTGTTTGTTCATTTGATTAGAATACCACGATTTTCCTTTGTTCGATATTTTATTTTTATCATTTATCCCATCTCCTTTTTGAGGAGGGATTTTTTTACAACAGTGCCTTCTACAAATCCGATTATTGTTACTAGAAGTATCTGTGCTGCAGTCTTGCCAGCAAGCCTGAACCATGGGTTAGGATCCTGTCATGGCAGACCAACTCCTAATAAAGGGATGGTTACAGTTTTAAAGAATTTAAGACCCCATACCTTCCCTGTGGGCATCAAATCATTTTCATTCTCCTTAAAATTCCTGAAGATCTTTTCAAAGGAGGAAGTGCTTGGACAGAATAATTTCTCCTTATCCAACTATGAGCTACAACCTGATGTAAAGGCTCCCCTTGCCAAGCCCAAGTGTCATTGTACAATTCATACAGATGTGTTTCGGGATTGCTATATATTTATTCTTCCTGTACTCCCACAGCAAGAACACCTGATACAGTAGAGTTGTGACAGTACCTGACAAAGCCAAAAAATTCCAAGTGGAGGATGACACTTCATACTTCACTCACACTGTGGTGAAAAAGACACATACAAGAGGACAAGTTAATGACAGAACATCAGCCTTCGCTTTGAATTTTCTGGCTTTTGGAAGATTCCCCACCTTAACTGTATTATGTAATGTGAGTATTTTTATATTTTATTCTAAAAGCAAGACAGCTGTATGTTTTTTCCACCTATATTGTTCTAACATATCACCTGTTCTTCCAAACATTGCTCTTAGATCTTCAGATGATCCCAGTTTTAAACAGTACCTTCACCAACAGTACAAAGAACTGAATACTGAAATGTGCTCTGCAGTACCCCTTAGTTGACTACATAGACACACCCTATGGGCCCAATAGGTGGTCAAAGCACTGGGGAATGCCAAAAACAAAGACAGGCACTGCTGCTGAAAGGTGGCCAAGACTTAAATATTTGTGTTGACTTTTGGTCTGTGTACCTAAAACCTCCAGAAAGGCTGCAAGTAAAGACCAAAGACGACTTACGAGGCAGAAGACAGACAGTACACACTACAGTAAGTACTATTCCCCAGCAATTCCAGGTGATCTATATTTAATCCCTAAAAATATATAAATAGGATTTTTCAAAAGATCTATGTTCCCACTTGTTTTATAGGATAGTGCAGGCTTACTGAGTGCTAATGGCCTTCAGAAGTTGGGGTTTCTTTCCTAAATAAACTAAACAAAGAATTATGAAAGAAAAAGGATTACTTGTAGGATAGGCCATTATATAGAGAGAGGAAGCAATGTTAAATATCTGGTGGGGCTTCCCCAAGAAGGCAGCTGCCAGGAAAGGATTCCCATCTCTTAATAACAGAAACTACATCATATGCCGTCTTCAACTGCACACTATCAAAAGTTCAGTTACTAGGGTTAAAATACAGAATGTTCACTGTGGCTCTTTCCTCTAATAAACAGTGTCCTTTGGAGGAAGAAAAACCATATTTTTCAGGATATTTTGCTAAACCAATAAAATAATTAAATAAAGTCTGCATAGATTTTTTTTTATAATATCTGTATTAAATAAATACAAGAGCTAATATACTTTTTATCTAGATATTCCAATTTACCCTTTTTTTTCCTTTTGAGAAATAAAAACTGTAATGTCACTTTGTTCATTAAACTGATATGTACCATTTTTTATGGCATTTGGTAAACTTTATCTATATTAGTCTGGTGTAATTTTGCTCTTATTAACACTAATCTTTAATAAATTCCTTTTGCTTTAATACCATCATGGGTATTCTGCAGGTTATTCTTTTTATGAAAATAAGATACAAACAAGAGAGACCAGTATAAAGACTTCATAGAAGTGCATCGCATTTCAGGTGAAAGCAATCAGAGACATAATTTTAGTTTATATTATGTTGCTTCCTAAAGACAATGAACTAACGTGAAAAATATTGCTTCCTGTTATTTTAATGTTCATCCAAAGAGGGGGAAAAAGACCCATCAGAATAAACCCGTAAAGATTATAAATCTTGCCTGGGTAACAAATGTACAGTGTTATTGTTTAATATTCTTGTTTCTGTTTGTTGTTAGGTGTTTGGAAAATGGAAAACACTGCTTTGCTTTTACTTTACAGAAATGTTTCACAATTTCACATACATAGTCAATCAGTATCTCCGTTTATAATGATTACAAGTAACAGGATGAAGATGACAGGGATACAGTATCAGTTCAGTTTCTGGCACTACTCTGTAAGAAGTATCACTATGCATTAGACCACAGCACTCATATCTACTGAGATTTTAAGCATTATTTTCAAAACTTGCCCCCCCCCCAAAAAAGGTCACATAGTCTTCTTCACACCTATGTGAAGCTCTCACTAAAAGTAATGAGAAATTAGTAATGTGCTTTTCCACAAAAAACTTTGTTCTCTGATAAAAATAAAGATTATAGGATAACGCCTTCCATTTTCCAAAGAAGGAAGACTTTAGGAAGCTTTCTAGGATTTTCTCTAAACTACATTTATATGCTACTGTGCTGATAGCAAGCACAAGGAAATGTGCTTTCCTATATTTCAGCACTTAAGCCCCACTCATAAAAATTAGGTGCTTAGGAACCAATTAAATAACTTTGCCTTAGCTAGCAGTGTACTACCAGTGAGAGAGAATAGTCACCTGTGGTCCCAGTTTGGACTCATATTTCTTATTAATAGTTGTTTCTCATTAACAGTTTTCAGGAACAGAAAAATATATTTTGGAAATTTAATCACACCATCACTTTCAGGAAGACTGTGCTAACCCATTTTGATGGTGAAGTCAGAGCACTGGGCAACTTCAGCAACAACAAAAAGCAATATATTGCGGGAGCTGCCTTGCCTCTCAGAGGAAACTCATAAGTAATTACATATGAAAAAATTACAAATTATTTTGCCTTGTATGCAGAGTTTGAGCATGAAAGAAATCACCAAGGACTAGTAACTTGGAAGTAACATATATATTTTCAGATTTTCTGATTTGTTGATTTGATGCTATGTGAATAGGCTGTAGTTGGTAGCTTTTAAGTTGAATTTTCATCAGAGGCAGACAAGAAGGAAGAAAGTACATGAATAGATTTATTCAAGGAATCCATGTGGCATCCTCTTTGGGGTCAATTTCACCCATTTTTTGAAGAGGTTAACTACCTCCTATACAGTAAAATGAGTTCTTCAGATTTTGAGTTCAGAGTGTTTTGGCCTCCAACATCCACGGACATTATGTCATATTTAGGGGGGAAAAAAACCACAGTAGTCCTACTTGCCTACCACGTCTTTGTTACTACAACCTCCAGATGACAAAGGATTCTGCTTTAGCATTGAACAAAAGATTGTAAATACATATTCACAGCAGAGCCAAAATTACTCTGGTAATAAACATTTATCTTCTTTTCCTCTTTGAGGGCTACTGCATAGGCAATCCATTATTAGTGGCTCACAGCCAGCAACTGGCTGTGAATTGAGCTGGTGAATAAATCAGCCTACCTAGATAAAGACCCCGAATACTGGGTATGTGAGTATGCAAGAGAGGCCCTAAACAATGACAATTTTTCTGTTTCTCTAATGCAAATTGTTTAGTGATGGATGACTACATTTCTTCAATGTCCATTTGGGTGCTTCGTATAACTATTTGAACATTCACTTGAACTTAATTCATTTGACCATCAATTTGGGACCTGATGAAAATACTGCTTCCTCGTATAATCCAAGAATAGCAGTGCATCTTCCAGATGGTTGAAGTATAAGGTATCCATTGCTAGATGTGTTGCTTTCATAGCTGAACTGCTTCTTCACAACAGGTAGAAGCAACAATGCATATTCTTTCTTTCCTTTATAAATCTGGCATATAGTGGTGTTTGTTACCACTTGATTTATCTATCCTCAAATTAACAGTAAAGTTGCACAAATACTTGAGCTCTGACCTTCAGTACATTCACAGGGTTCTCCAAATCTTTTACCTGATGATGATCCAGAAACATTTCTTGGTGTTTAGTGATGGATGTATCCCTTTGGCATTACTCGGCAGAGGATTAGAGAAAAAGGTATCTCCATATGCAGCTGAAGTCTTTCCATAAATCTAACCAAAGTTAATATCCTTAATTTGGAGGATAGATAAAAGCAGTAAGACCCCAAGAACTCCATATCACAGGGCATCATCCTTCTTTTGTGTTAGGAGACATCCTAAACAGAACCTATTCTTTCAGTTCCAAAGAACATTGTCTTCTCCAGATCTCTGTCTCCAACCATAGAGATACTTTGGGAATGGTTCTGAAAAATAGTGATAGGTAGGTATAGCATAGAAATAAACATAATAATCAGATTGGTCCATTGTTGCCAGTTTCTGTGACTCTGAAAATGTGTGAACAGTTCCTAAACAAGAGAGGAATGGTACAGACTATTTACATTAATCCTAACACAACTTCCAAACAAATCTTCCCAGATACAAAATAGTTATGCTTTCTTGGGACTTCTGCAATTCACTGATGGAAAAAGTGAAGCATGAGCATAATGCCTTTTCTTTTTTTTTTTTTTAAGGGCAAAAATACAAGCCCTAAAATAAAAAAAATATCTAGCCTATGAATACTTCAGCGGTCTCTTGTGACAATTGAGATTCCCGTGAATCAACAAGCAAAATCCAGAGCAGTCTGGAGCAATACTGAGACCCTAGATACCTCTGTAGACTAATATTTAAAATCCTCTCTGCTGTCCTATTGGTGTTTATTGTTGAGGTCCAGTAATTCCTTGTAGTTTAAATATCATCATGGAGATTTCTTTGTTTCTGCATATGAAGAGTCAGCATAATGGGCTCCCTGAGAAATTAGGGAAATTTCTGCAGCACACTGGTAGCTCCAGATGTCACACATGTGCCCTCTGTACTCTTGGCAGTTGCTTTGATCTGCCACTTCTGTAGTCCAGTGCCACTTCTGCTTTCAAATTTGGGGAGGACGAAGAGACTGTCATCAGCTCTAGTTCCCAACACAGAGGACAGCAACTCTACAAATCAAAAACTTGCCTTCTACACATCTTTATCAAGTCTCACTGCTCGCTCTCTCTGTGTTATTCACTGGACATTAAATGACCAAAGGAGATGGGTTTTGGCAGGTTTCTCCAAAGCATGCCCCAAACATCCTGGATGTGTAAAAAGATTAGAAAGGTACAGCGTAAGACAGCGTATTACCAAAGCAGCAGAATTTGTTGGGAGATTTCAATACTGCATTGTCAGCTCCTAATTTTAACTTCATGTGCTTTTCACCACAGCAAGGATGGAACAGAACTACTGCTTCACTGTGATGATGTCAGACCAAGAAACTGGACAAAAGAACTAAAATGGTCAGTAATATACTCCATGTTCTCAAGTGTGCATGCCACCACCAGTCTATGCATACCGAGAATTTGCAGTCACTGGCAATGAGCAGACTGCAGGACAGCAAATTCGTGGCCTTCAATATGCAGGTCTGAGAGTGGGAAACTACCATCAACTGCTTTCTGCTGTCTCTAAAGGCATCATGCAGCTGTTACAGCACAGAAGGTGTTAGATGAGAGTGATATAAAGACATGGTGCTTGCCACTTTGGACAGTGAAAATTCCTGCCATTCCATCTTGGCCAAAATCTTTGCTACGACTCCATTAGAAAACAATAAGAAAATAATAATAATAAAAAAAAAAAACCAGTATTCATGTATCTATCTTGATAGTGCAATTTCTGCAGAAACCTCCTGAAACAAATTTTATAAAGCTGTAGTGTGTCCATTGCACTCACTTTAAGGTATGTTTGATTGCAAAAAGTAATCTGGACTGTGCCTCACCTAGATCAAAAGCTAATTTGACTGAAAATTCAGCAAACTCAATAGCATGCCTGATATTGCTCAGGAAATAATTTTGTCCAGCAGCTAAAGAAAAAGACATTTTTATGAATAACACAGCACAGGTGGTCTTTTTCATTTGTTTCCAGAGGCAGATGGTTTCTCCGTGTCTTTGAACTCTTTAGACATTTTCTCCTTATCCCATAAGCTGGCAAAGAAATGTAACTTTATTATTTTTCCTCCTTCTTTTAGACAAGGCATTGACTTCTGCATTTGACTGTTTCAGGAGGAATATCACTGGGGCCTGATGCTTCACCTTGTGATATCTACATGAGAGCTTTAAGAAACTGCTGTGGATGTTAGTGCTGCTCCTATGTGGGGAACAGCAGAACTTCATTTAAAGCTTTAGGCAGACAGTGTATTAAACTGTTGAAATGTTTGTGCCAGTGACAGAGGATTTTCCTTTCATTCAGTTTGACAGTATTTGACCATCTTCACTACAGAATGGTATAACACCACTGATTTTACAGCCAGAGACTGTTTTCAAGCTGTCTTAGAAGCTTTCAAATTTTTTTCTGAACAGAAGCATGTTGAAGTTTTTTCTATCTTTTTTGACCAGTTATCTGCTACAATATGAACATTTGCTTCTGCTTTATGTTTATCTCTGTGGTAAGCAGCTTTTCGGTTTGCCAATTTTTTTTCAAACCTTGTGCAGTATATGTTATATATATTGAGGAACCTGATGGAATCAGCACTTTTCGTCAGTGCAGTGTTGATGTTTGCATTTGACAAAAGCCTAAGAGCTCTGCAAAGGCCTTGTATAGCATCCCTGAGAGTTTTTCACCTATTTGCCTTCTTTAACTTAAGTTTCATAATTGAAATATAGCAATATTTAGTATATTATCCAATTTCTTCTTGGTGTCTGCCACTGTAACTCACTCACATATTTTTAAGGTGTTTTGTCTGTAGTTGTGAAAATGATCAGAGGAGAGAGGACAGAAAAACAAGCACACACAAAAATAAACACGCTAGACCGTAAGGCTCCAGCCAGATTTGTAGAGCATGGGAGAATAATGACATGAGGGCATCAGTTCTCTGAAGTCTTCCATGTCCCAGGAGCAAGACTATCTGGAACAGCTGCTGTATTCCTACAAGGACTAAGGATGATCCTGCCTTTTGAACAACACCCTTCTGAACCAAAAGCCTTCATGACCACAATCAATGCTTACCACCTCTTATTTTGTTATAATTACTGTCAGAGTAAACAAACAGAAAACTCATGCAAGAGTCTAGGATAATAATATAAAAGCAAGACCACTTTTCATAGTCCAGTAGGATATAGGATTTGGGGGCTGTATAGAACAAAACAGCAAAGCTTAGCTATGTGTCCATACTGACAGCATTTTTAAGGTAACTCTGCTTATTGAAAATTCCTCATGATTTGTACAAACACATTATCTATGTTTTCTACTTGGTCAATACCTCTTTCTTTTTGTCCACCCCTGCAGGAAGAAATATTAATTCCAAAAATATTACAATTTGTGTCATAAATATTTTTTGTAAAATACAGAAGTTTCTTGTATTTCTATAATGTTGAAATAAAATCATATCTGCATTAAAATCTAGATTCCAGGGCTATAGCCAGGGCCATAATCTTCTGAATCATTTTTAGCCAAATACTTATAATCCAGGTTTTTTTACCAATCTAGCTATCACAAATAGTTGCTTTTGTGAAAGTGACATAAAACTGAGTGGAAGTGTGTTGTTGACATTTTAGTCTACATAAACTAGCAGAGGATAGACCCAATATGGAGTTGACATATGATATTTACAGTATAGAAAGAACTTGTTACAACCTTTTCCTGTCCCATGAGGGACCTCTCCCCGAGGCAAGTCTATAGTTTTCTGCAGTCAAAAATGGCACACCTCGCTATGAACGGCCTCTTGCTTCAGGGCCATGGATTCTTCTGTCTGCTCTTGCTACCTCTATCTTGTAGCAATTCTTTAAAGGTTATTCATTGTTATTACAACCCAAATGCCCCTGATTTCTTCCCCATTGCTCTTGCAGTCCCCAGTGAAACTTGAAATGGTATTAACACCTCCCAGCAGCACTACTGTATTCCTGTTCCTCACTGGCTATTGTACTTCAAGGTAATTTTCCCTCAAAATATTT
This sequence comes from Aquila spilogaster, assembly GCA_024606505.1. Classification (NCBI taxonomy): domain Eukaryota; kingdom Metazoa; phylum Chordata; class Aves; order Accipitriformes; family Accipitridae; genus Aquila; species Aquila spilogaster. The sequence goes on from JANHGO010002842.1 coordinate 11,987, forward strand.
TCAGAACACCCTTGTCCTCCACTATTCCCAAGCTGTACCACGGATCACAAGGGTGGGCAAACCGAGCACGTAATACATACAGGTGCAATAGCATCCTTACAATATCAAATGACCTCTCAGATAAGAGATAATTCTCACCTGGACTGTTGCCATTATCGGGGTATTTTCATTAATTTATCACTTTTATTTCTGCCTCTGGTTTCTCTTCATAAATATTTTCTTTCCTTGCTAAAATTATCTTTTAAATTTATGCTGAGTAGTAAGTAAGACAACGTGTTTATCGTAAATAATTTAACAACATAAAATATTTGATAAAACTCATGGGGAAACTAGTTATTTACATAACTAAACTTTCTAACAGATATGAAGTTGACAATAATACTTGCTTTATCATCATAAAACTTCATAGTTTTTGTCATCAGCCAGGACTCCATTGTGCCAAGTGCTATACACTAGATGCTGTGTAAGCAAAGAACAAAAACATAGCTCCTGCCCTACACAGCTTACCATCTGCAAGACAACAGAGGAATATAGACAGATGGAGAGGTACAGAAGGTGACAAGATGGTTGTGATCATTGTGGTAGGCAGTAGTCAGAGCAGAAGAACAACACTGTTGTCAAGTTTTAAATAGGCATCACAGAAAAGAAAGGTTTTAGGGAGATACAACTCTTCTAATCCACTGGAATATATCAGTGACCTGCCATTTATTTCTACATTTTAATCTGAACTCTCCTTTTCCTCTCTCCAAACTCTCAGGTTGTCTCTGAATAAAAACTTGTAGTAAAACACACACAGAACAACCACTACCTTCACTTGGAGAAGCTCCACTTGCTGGTAAATTCCCATAATCTCATTTAAACACATATTTAAAGCTTTAGCAATATGTTAGAAAATGATAAAATGTGTATGGGAGTATGCACTTGTATGAACTCAAAATTTATACTATATTACTGTTGTTAACAAAGGCATAGCTTGGAATTCAGGCTCAAACCACTCTAGCAGAATAAAAAAATTGGTGAAATGACCAAATAAAACTGATGATGGTGTAAACATTAACATTTGATCTACTGTAGTATATGCCAACTCATCAGTCTAAATTTCACCCCAGCCTGCACAGAACTCCTGCTGGAGACACTAAACATACCAGTAACAGGGACACTGCATATAGACAAAATGGAGTTTATAATTTTCTACAGCATTATAAAGCTAAATTGGCTAACTGTTTGTATGGATTCTTATGGAAACTGGTGGCTTTACCTTCTTTTTGTAATTGCTCTAACACCAAAGCCCAATGTCCACGTAACCTTAGACAGCCCATGTGGCAGCTGCAGGACCCATACTCTAGCAAATACCTTGTAGGAGCCATGGCAGAGGTGTCCCCAGAGACTCCTCAGCCACATCTCCAGCAGCCTGTTAGCTGCATCTGCCTGAGCTCTTGACGAACTTGCCTCTCAGGCTGCCCAGGGGTCAAGCCTGCTGATGAGCTGGATGAGCTGCCTCAATTTGCTGGACAGTTTTGTTTTGACTTCTGCCTGGCTATGAGCACTTTGCCTCTGCTTGTCCTTGTCCTTGTATTACCTCCTATAATAGAGACAGATGAGTTTTATTCAAGGTTTTTAACAAAGGAAGAGTGTTTATAGCTCCAATAAATTGATATGGAGAGGAGGGAGAGAAATATTACCCCCCCCATGTCTTCAAATTATCTACATTCCAGTAAATTTGATAACTTGCTTTTCTTAGTGAAAGGCAAAACATATATCCTTTAAAATTTTACACTGCCTGATATAGCAGATCCCAACAGTCAAAGCCCAACTCTTCTTTAAGAGGGTGTAATTTTAAGAGGAAAACGATGCAGCATAAGTATTTAAATTAGCACTCACATTTCAGCTCTGAGAAGTATAAAAAAAATAATTACAGGCCCAAGCCAGGGGTGTACACTTCGCAGATGCAAACGTAATCTGTGGCTGTAGGGAGGAGTCTATGTGTAGGCATCTTCATTTTTAGTCACAATGTAGTTGCTGAATTCCACCATTAACATATTTACAAACAAATTGAAAACCATAAACCCAATTTATATACATTTATGTTTCTCCTGTCAGTCTAGGCCCCTCATCTTGTCTCAGACTGAAGCGATATCAGGAGAAATCATCCTGCTGACATAAATATCAACACTGAAGCCATAATGAAGGATAAAAGCAAACTATAAGTAAGCAGATAAATGCTTTAGCTTAACTATTTGGCACAGTCTTCCCCAACTTCCTGGGCATTATTCCTGTATAAAACCTCTTTATGCAGTCATATGTCACAGATGACTTTGACAAGGCAAAGACTTTCTATAGGTTGGTAAACTTATACATTGCAAAGTAATGTACCATGGTGTCCAATCTCAACTGTGGCCTCAGGTTTTACAGCCATACACATTTTACCTCATTAAGTTGTAAGACAGAATTCCCGTGTTATCTTTTTCCTTACCAGAATGTGCAGCTGCTATTGCCTCTTTCACTTTATTCATCCTCATCACTATCCTGGTTTATTTAACAGTGGTAATATCTCAAACTTGTAAAAATACCTTGCTGTTGTCATAAGCTGCAGCGGTGTATATATTGCCTTCCAGTGTCTTTGCATAGCCCAGGCTTAACATAAAAGGAAAATGCTTCCATCCATGTGTGTGCAATATGATAAATAGCAATGATGGAAGACAGTAAGGAGGCCTGTGTGTTTAAAGGAATTTGCGTAAAACTTCCCCCCCCCGCCCCGCTTCCCTCTGATACATCAAAGAGTGCTTGGTTCTCTGAAGTGATCACAAAAGGCAAGCCACGTGGTGCTGCAAGCTGTGGCAAGCAGAGGTCTGCTGTCTATGCACGCAGTATGAAATACGCGGCCAGAAACGCAACATGTCCGAGAGGCTGGAAGAGAGGAGGACAGAAGACAGAACCGTTAGGACAAGAAAGAACAGAGCGGGACAAGAGAAACTGAAGATGCAAAAGTTAAATAGACAATAGGTTTAGCCGGTATGACGTGAACAGTCAGGCAAAAGGTACAGTGTCTTTCTGAATGGCACTGAGCTGTTGAAATGAAATGGAGAATAAAAAGAAATGATCGAGAAAAAAATACATGAAAAACATCAACAGAGAAGAACACAAGAGAAAAGAAAGCAAAGCTGACTGAGATATGAAGTGGTTCTAGAAACAAAACAAAAATCTCCCAACAGCATAAATACAAAATGAGGACAACTGGTGAATAAAAATGGTTAAGAGCAGGCCTCAGTTTACTGCTGGCATAGTTAATATGCTGTACCAGGTTGAAGGAAGATAACAGCTGCCACCTTCTCTATGTAGAAAAATATCCACCTAGTAAAACATTCGGTCACCCTGCAGTACGCGCTAGCCTACAGCCACTATCACTGGAGACATGTTGTGTGATTAAATATTCTGGTAGACATCGAAATATTTGAGCAAATGAGAATATATTTTAAAAGAAGACAATCAGCGACCAATGCCATATTGTAATAGCAGCCATAGGCAAGAAAAGAATAAGAAATAAGCATTCTTCATAGAGGAAAGTCTATAATGTTTTGTAGATACAAGAAAAAGAGATATAGTACACCTGCAGCAAACTACGTGAAAAAAGGGAATTGTACTGGTAGGAGCTAAATAAATATTTGCTAAATAACACACAATATGCATTTAGATTTTTGAATTTTCAACGGTTCTTTTTAAATGCCTCTAATGATTCAGTAGCTGAATTCACTAATGGGAAAAAAAAAAAACGCCCCAGTCTCTGAAAAGCAGCCTAGATGTGGAAGGATGAATATTCTGAATTAAGATATCTTGGTCACCAATCTCAGGGATTAATTTACTCAGTTTGCCTCCAAGAATTGAACAAATTTGGGTGAGCAATTTGAAGACTATTTAATTTCAACCCTAATCTATATACTCCAATAACAAATGAAGTGATTCTAAAGAAGCTGTTAACTGAACAAACAACAAAAAGAGAATCAGCTGTCTACCATATGTTTCTTGTTTATTTAAACAAAAATATCCATTTTGAGCTCAATCCAAAGTCCATCCAAGTCAATGGAAAGATTCTTACTAATTTGAACAAGCTCTGGAATAAAGTTTATGTGGTTTTGCATGTAGAACCTGTACTGTATGTTAGCCCTACAAATGTCCTGGACCTCCTCAGTTGAAACACTAAAGAAAATTTTTAAAGTTGTATTCAGTTAGTGGGTGCTGACCTGTTAAAACCTCAGGCTCCAGGAATTCAGCACAGCACCTAATTAGATGCCAGATAAGTGCTCATTTGTACACTCAGCTACCTGTTTTGTTGATGTAAAAATTCTATTTGAGCATAAAGTACTTGTTGCTTTGGTACATGAAGGTAAACCTTCTCTCATTTCAAGATAACTTCCTATTTGCATTCATTTCAGATGGTAGATTTTGAGAAACAGGAAATTAGTTTCTTGAGGGCTAAATAGATTCCCTAAAATTTGAGATAAAACCTGGTTTGAGCAAATAAAGATATTATTTAAGTATATTAAATATTTGGATTTAAATTTATTCAAATATCTTTATTATTTAAATTTAAGTATAGTATTTAAATATAGCATTTAAACACATATTAATTAAAGATATGGGGAAGCATTACTTTTGAATACCATGTAGAACAGCCCTCAGGAAGTTACATTAGCCTTAGTTCTGGAACAGTATCTTCGCCTCTGATCCTCCTCACAAAAAGAGGAAGTTTAGGATCATTCTCATTATATGTACTTCAGATGATCCCTTTCCTATTTTGCTCTCCAGTGACTAAAGAGATGCGTAGAGATTTCACAGACCAACCTTTCTGTCATGCAAATACTAAATACCTCCATGCAAAGCTCCCACTGTCACCAGATCCTGCAAACCTATAAAAGGTGGCATTTACCCCATGAAACCATACTTTGCTCTTACAAAATGTTGTTCCTTGACAACACTGACTGAGAGCTCCTTCTTTTTCATTAAATATTGACATCTTACACTTTTTGTTTTATTAAAAGCAGATATTAAAAAAAAAAAAAACCACAAAAAAAACCCACCCAAAAAAACCACAAACAAGAAAGAGGAAAGATTTCTTTGATACTTGTATCTGACCTCCAAAGAGTCATTACACAGCTACTGGGCCCAGAACACTTTAAGAAATCAGATGCTTTTCCCTACATGAAAGTTACGACTGGGACACAATAGCTTTGAAAGTCAGTCCACAGAGATCTGCTGTAGTAGCCAAAAGGCAGCAGCCTCCTCTGTCAATACCTAGAGGAGGAATTCTGACCCAGTCAACCGTATTTGTGATAGATACAGTGACAGACAGAAATAAAGTGTCTTATATAATTTACTGGCCTGCAATATAGACATTGCAGCAATGCTTAATCAAATTCTTGCAAATAAGCATACAGGAATCCAATATAGTTTGAATTGCAGTCTCCACAAATATTGCAAACATACAGTTTGAAATGTTAAGCACATTAAGTGTCTGGAAATTTTCAAATGTACATTTGCAAGAATTATTGTACCTCAAAGCCCAGCTCTTCAGATCATCACTCCCTAAAGGGGCTGTGCTAGAGAGCAGAAATGGAAGGTTTCTACCAACAGGTGGGTGGATGCAAATTGATATTCAAGTGCCTTCCAGCCTTGGTCTATGTAACCTAATGCAATCTATTTTCTCATCACTTATTAAATTTAACTATTTTGACATTAAGGCAACACTGAAGATAACCATTTTGAACTGTTTTCAAAAGAAGCCAATTTTTCTTTTTAAGTCAGTCCACCTCATTCAGTCTGAAATGGCTATACAATAAGTAGCTGACAGTGCAGTATCAGTACGGTAAGAGACATAAAAGAAATGATATTGCTGTAGCCTACATGAGGAAATTCCCTCAACAATGCCAGAGAAAATGGGTTTTGAATATAGAAGTTACACATCACTGTGTTACTAGTGCATCCTTTTCCTCAGCTAAAGTGGAGCTCTTTGGCTACTGTACTCATACTTGAATTACACATACATTCATACACCTATCCTCCTCCTCCTCTCCCAAATGGTTGACAGTATGAAGTTTTATGTAAAGTATGATCCAGATCTGGGTGGCCCTAATCTTCTAGTTACCTCTTCCTTTTTGTTTTGGTGGGGAGAGAGGGAGAGAAGTATAAATAACTCATATACTCATATAATTTGTTTCAGTGCCAAACTGATCTTACTTTAAGTCAATGGTAAGATTTCGATGAGCTTCAAAGGAAGTGGCAGTAGATCCTCTTTGTGTCAAGATATATTCCAATTCTAACTTAAATTTAGCATTTTCTTTCACAAGTTTATTTTCTAGTCCCAGAACACTGGTAAACAATAAATACTATGTTATTACATAACTCTGGTATTCTCTGACAAGATACTTCTATGTAACTAGATGGCTACATTAGAAATATTACCTTTAATCAAAAAGAATTGTAAAATAATATGTGGATGAAATTTCTTAGTATGAAGATGTTAGCCTAAATGTTTTGATTGCATTATGTTGAACTCATAAAATGAAATTTCTATACTATAAAAGCACTCTTAGTAGATTACAAAATGCTTAAGTGGTGGATGTGACTAATTCAATAAAAATCAATAGGAAACTGATATGATTACACTTTTTCCATCTTTATTTCCATTTCATCTATCATTTTCTCTCAAAACACATGCGTGGTTTTTTATGAAATTATTTATTATTTGTATAAGCAACATTATTCATGTTTCATGAATTTGACTGAGTTCATAAACTGAAAATGACTTGTAATCTACCTTATTGGGCTTCTCCATTAAAGTTCTGACCTAGCTGGCCGTAGCTAATAGAACAACCTGTTACGCAAGGCAGGTTTTACTTAAGATGAAATAAAAAATCTGTATTTTACTTGTAATGGTGCAGCCGCATGTCAAAGTAAATTATTTAAACAAGTAATTTAAACAAGTTTAAGCAAGCAAATGTATCCATTAAGTGCCAGATTGTGTACAAGCAGGAGGATAGCCCCTGCTCCAAGGCCAGCCACAACTATCACTCCTACACTCTTCTACACGAAGGCAGAGTAATTCACTATATCCTGTAACAAAAGTACCAAGAGGTTATGGATGCATAAAGCAGCACATGGCAAAAAAAAAAAAAAAGAGCAATCTCCATAAACTGAATCCTGAAGTTCCTTATTTAATTTAAACTCAATCAAATTTCCCTTTCAACAATATTTAAATCTTGTTCACCATAGATCTCAAAGGACTTTACAAAGCAGCATAAGCCTTATTACCTCATTGAAGTTAAGAGGAGATTGTCCTGAGGAAGGAAAAAATAAGGATTTCAGGATTTGTCTCAATAAAAGGTATAAAAAAACCTGCTAGAGTTGAACAGATCTATTACATCACAGAGAAAAGAAAAGCTAAAACTGTAATATGTTTCTTTTTTCCCCACCAAGTTACTAGTTTTCTTTATCAAATTAGTAAAAATAGCACCACTATATCTTGTAATACTGAAATACATCATAGAATAAGTATCAGAGCATTTACTTATTTAAGTTATGGTTACATGCTTGGGGATTTTTTCAAGTATCAAGGATAATTTTCAGGTATACGTTTTATTTACCGTTTACAGAAGAGATTGAGAATGATTTACAAGATAGCCACAATTTTAGCATCTGCTCATGTGGAAAAAGGATATTTGGAGAGTACCAGGTACAATTGCAATGGTCTTCTCTAATTCAGTTTAGCAGCTACAAACATAAACCACTGCTAGATGCAACCATTGTCTAGGAGAGCCTGTTGTAACACCTGGGATACTCGAAGACACCTAGAAAAGCTGGGCACATAATTTCCCCTAAAATTCAAAAGGCAACTGAAGTTTGGGACCACCAAGAGATTTTGGTGCTGTGACAAAACAGCTTGTCATCCCTAAGGAGTAGGCACATGAACCTCAGGTGGAAAACACAGTTCCCTAAATAAGTCTGGGGCAGGCTTTGTGCTTTAGCAATTCCCAGCAGGGAGTCAGTAGTTGGAGAACCTAGTGAAACTAGGGAGCTTAGAAAAAAGAGTAGACCTTAAACACAGGCAGTATTGAAAGGACATGCTTTCTCCTAAGATCACTTAGTCCTAAGCTAGAGCACAGAGAAGATACATGCCTCCATTTTAAATACAATGAAAGAATCATTGAAAAAGCACTTGTTTTCAGAATATGGTTTGTACCTAGGGTAGTGTCGTGGTTTAACCCCAGCCAGCAGCTAAGCACCATGCAGCCACTCTCTCACTCCCCCTGCCCACCCCCCCCGCCCCCCACAGTGGGATGGGGGAGAGTATTGGGAAAATAAAAGTAAAACTCGTGTGTTGAGATAAAGACAGTTTAGTAGGACAGAAAAGGAAGGGATAATAATAATAATAATAATAATAATAATATAGGATAAACAAAATAAGTGATGCACAGTACAATTGCTCACCACCCGCTGACCGATGCCCAGCCACTCCATGAGCCGCAGTGCCCCCTGACCAACTCTCCCCAGTTTATATATTGGTCATGATGTCATATGGTATGGAATATCACTTTGGCTCATTTAGGTCACCTGTCCTTGCTATGTCCCCTCCCAGTTTCTTGTGCATTCCCAGCCTCCAGAAGTCCTTGACTTAGGATAAACACTGCTTAGCAACAACTGAAATATCAGTGTGTTATCAACATTATGCTCATCCTAAATCCAAAACAAAGCACTATACCAGCTACTAAGAAGAAAATTAACTTTATTCCAGCCGAAACCAGGACAGGTAGCCAGTAATAAACATCTCTTCCCATGACTTAGGCAGCTCTGGGCATGCACTGAACTGAAGGTACAGAAAGAACCTCAGTGGCAAAATCTCACGTACTTACCAGACTTCAGACACCTAATGATTTCAGGGATTTCAAAGATTCCATAAACTAGGTGCATAAATCCAAATCTGAATTTAGACACCATTTGTTTGCCAATTCCTAGAGGTATTTTTTGAAAATCACATCCTTTTTAGCTGTAATAGGAGGCAATTATATATTTGCACTTGAGATCATGTAATATTTTGCAAATTTACAATATAAATATTTCTCTCAAAGTTGTAATTTGCTTCAGGTGATCGTAAGAGCTACAGCACATTCATCTGACTAACAATGCAGGAAGATATATACATATCTCAGGATTAATGATAGGGTGCTTAAAGTAGCTTGCAGTAATACTCTGAGAAGAATAAGAGGTTGTCATTAAAAAAAAAAGACAGAGAGGAAAATTTTGGGATTGCAAACTGAAATTATTCTGCATAGGTAATTCTATTTGATACGTTTTTTTATATGATTTAACTTTGCTGATGTCAATGAACAGAAAGGCGTATTATCAGATACTATTTTGTTTATTATCACTTAAATGGTTCTTGAGTGCTGGAGTTATCTTCATTAGACTGGTCATAAAAACATATATTTAAATTAACACACTGATGGCTGCATTTTTCTGCCCATCTTCACAACATACTCTTTACTAATGCCGGTAGAGGAAACTAGAATAAATTTTGCAATGTCTGCAATGACAAGGTCACCAGTTCCAATTCAACATTGTTTAAAAAAAACAGATGTCATTAGAGCTTGAGAAATTTATTTAACATTCCCTAGCCTGCAGTCTGAGCCCCTTGTTACAGGAAAAATGCCAGTGGTAACATACTCTAAAAGCCTCATCTTCTACAATTTAAAGAAATACAACATTTGTGTATCACTCACAGTATGAGGTATTTATTTATAACGTTGCAAACTGTCAGCTCCTGTTTTATTTCTATTATATATAGGATGTCAGGAACTGTCAAGAGTAAGAGCTTTACCAAGGGACAGGCCGTGTAAAGGCAGTGGATTAGGTAGACACTGCATTGAACACGCACTGCTTGCCATTAAGGGAGCTCTTACAGAGCAACCATAAAATGACTAGTCATTACAGCACCCAGGGTGGCAGCTACGCACAACCACCTTGACATGGGGTTCAGTGGAGGAATTAAAAACTGTATATATATATATATATATATGAATAGATCAGGGAAAGTGGGAACCAAGGAAGGCAACAAAGTGTTTATACTACAGAAAGCCTCAGAGTAAGAACAGGTAGAAGACAGCCATGAGTAAACTCAGGGTGAGAATTAGGTGACTATTTCTAACCATCTGAGAAGTGAAGTTGTGGAAACCTGCCTTACTATGAGTGCTGGGTTAACAACCTAACCCATAATAATCAGTGAGGCTCAGTCTCTGACAAAAACATTGTATGTATGTCTCCATGGTACAGTGTCAAAGATACAAGCTTGCTGAGAACTAACAAGGACAAGAGAAGCGGATTAGGAGCATTAGCACAGCTCTCCACCCACTGTTTGCTTTCTCATCTGCACTGTGCTTCCTCTTTCCTCCATAGCATTATGGAGAACTTTTCTATCTAAGTATTATGGAGAACTTTTCTATCTAACTGATTTTTGGAGTCTGCTGTTCCCTCTTTCTTCACACTTTTTTTATCTCTTCCTTTCCCCTCATAATGCACTCTAAGTCCTGCCCTCAATTTTGTCCAGTCCACCTCTTTCCCCACAAAGACTATTCTCTTTGAATACTGCATTCCCTTTCATAATTTAACAGTCCTTTCCTCTCCCACACATCCTGGCACCCACAATTTTTATTCCCATCTGCTGCTTTATGCCTAGGATTGAAATATTTACCAGAAACATAGTAACTAGTGAACTAAATGACGAAATGGAGCCCATTTTCCAGAGACAATATGTAGATAGCAAACCAAATCATCTTGTTCATCTTTAGATATACTGATACCTTTAATCCATACTGGTAAGCTAAAGAAGAAGCATCTGGCAAGGATGAAGAAAAGTACCTAAAATAAAGCCAAGACACAGCAGCTTTAAGAAGACTATTTCTTTATGAACTAGAGATACATATTTGTTGCAAGAAAAACTCCTGCAAATTTTATCACTGCATATGGAAATCCCTATCAGTGAGCTGTTCTCAAATTCAAACCCATGTTTTCTTGCATTCAACCTATGTTGTATAATAAACTTGAAGAGTCCTTACTCATTAGACTTTATAGGAAAGAAAGAACACTTCATCTTTCCTGACTGTTTTCTCACATCAGAGTGCTTTTGGGGTCCTGAGATGAGATTACAGATGACAGCAGAAGAGATTAGCGAAAGACTAATAGTCTGTCTTCACGGGGCTATTCTACACTGAATTGTTCCACCAATATCTCCTGCTTCTCACTGCTTTTATAAGTGGCACCTGAGTGGAAGCTGACCTGGTCTTGGCAGTTTCCCCCCTGTTCAGCCAATGTTTCTCCAAGGGCCTTCCTGCACTACACTGTGCCCAGGCCTAAACCTGTAAATTACTGACCTGATGATAAAGAAAATCTTAACAAGCCTGATATAGCTGTTACCTCATGCCCCAATCTGCCTACTATGATGAGGAAATTGTGCTCCACACGGGCAACAAGCCAAAGAAAAATGGAAGTGGCACAGGGATACAGTGGAGGAGGATTTCTTCCCCCATGTGTTATCACTCATAAGCAGACCTGAACTGCAGACCACCAAATACTACCAGTTTGAACCTGTAGGCTTGCCCAGAAATAGATTTCCTAGACAGGTTAGTCCATTTGGTTGACAGCTGCAGTAACTGCCAATTTTTCACCTTTTCCTAAGGAGTATTGTTCCCTTCCTTCCCTGTTTCCCCTTTCCCTAGACCTGCTTGTTCTGATGAGTGTCTGTCTTCTAGGGAAAAAAATCCACTGATATTAGGTCTATAAAAATTAGGAACAATTTTAACCATTATGTGCATCTCTCAAAATAGAAACCTTAAAGTTTTAGATTACAAGAGGTCTCTTGCATACAGATATATAGTCTATTAAATGATGATGATAAACTTGTCATTAGTTTAACACAGGAACTGCTGTAGGTACATTTAATCCTGCACTTGGTTTTCTTCACTTTGTACAAAATTGAGTAGATAAGCCACTTTGCTTCTTTACATGCTAATCACTTTCAAAACACCTGTATCCCCTTTGTCAACTGTGCATCCTTTATTAGTATTGGCGAATACTATTTAAACAGAATTCTCACAAGTCCCAGATATGAAAGAACAATCAACATGTCAACTCACACATTAGTAAGAGACTATCACACATCAGATCTTTTCAAAGTTTGTGATTCTATTGGGATAATATGGATTGAAATAGTATATCACAAACACAGAAAGGAAGGTCTCCAGTGACAACAGTACGTCAATGATGTCAAAACACTGTCAAATAAAGCTATTATTCTTCCAGCTGATACTTTCACTTGCATAGTTTTCCATTGTTATGTTGTAATTTTCCCTGTATTTTCATTGTTCAAAATTCAAGCAATTATTAATTTTACGCACACATGTCAGTTCAGACATTAAACAGAGGAACATTTTAAGTGTTCAGGAGTTGTGCCTTTCATTACAGAAGTGTCTTTCCTCTTATGAAAGCCTTTCATGCCATACAGAGTACCATAAATGTAACCTCTTTGTTTTTAAACACTACTGTACACATACATGAACATTGCAGAAAAGTAACTATGGAATGTACTCTGTATTTGAACATACCCAGTTTGAAAACAGTTTATTTCACAGTTTACTATAACAATGAGCAGAAATGTTTTTATCAGGAAAAACTTTTGTAACATTATGCCATAAAGTCCTCTCTGCTGCACAAAAAGACAAGACACAGAAATCCACTTCACTTTCCTGGAAAGATTAGCAATGTCACTCAAAAAAATGCTTTTTAAGTGCTATCATCAGTTTGTACAGGCTTTGAAGTTATATTATACCTTAAAAGTAGGTCATTGCACGTTACTGTACACATAAGTTTAAGAAAACATCTTTCTCTTGTAAAAACAGTAGGTAAGCAGGAATCAAGAGATACACTTCCTAATTTACCATTCATTATCTGTGTAACTTTGAGTAAAGAGAACCCTTGCTTTAAATACACCATCTGTGAAAAGGGAATACGTTACCCACCTTAGTAAAGTACTCTGAAATACTGGATGAAAAGCAATTCCTTAGTACAAAATATTGTTAGTCCTAAAAAAAATTGGGAAACAATATACTTATATACTTAAGTGCTGAGCATGCTACTCAGTAAGGAACTAATTATGAATACTTCTACCAAGTGCTATGTGTAGTATCACCTCCTTCCTCCTGCCTCTGAGCTACTCTTCTATGCTGTTTTGTGAAAATGTTCATCTTTTCTGTATTATTGGGCAAAACAAAACCAAAAATATCAAAATGCTTTGCATTTTTTATTTATGGAAAGAAATAAATCAGTCTCTAGTTAGTGTCCTGTCCTGCAGTACTTGCATATTAAAGCCTAACAGTAGAGCAATTAAACACAGATAGATATCTCTTTAAGCTCCAGTCACAGTTGACATCCCTGAAGACCTAAATCCCTTGAAACACATGGATTTTTCAGCCTGAAAGACAGGATAATATAAATAGCTGTAAAGAGACAATTCAATAATTATATTACAATGTCATCCAGTCTAAAAATATTCATAAAGTAGAGATTTTTAGTAAGTTTTTAGAGTGTAGAATTATGACTATGGACCAATGATCATATTTCTGTTTTGAGCATGGAAAAGCCACACAACTGTCCTTTGTTTATAACACATAGACACATGTAATGTAATACAAAATATAATACAGGTTTTTATGACAAAACTGTTTGTTGCATATATCCCTGTAATGGCAAAATGAAAAGACTGATTCTTTTTCCTTTAATCTCTATACTTCTTTTTGAAGATAGCATTGGGCTGCTTTTTTTTTTTTTTTTAAATGAAGAAAATACTACCTTTGGCACATTCTGTCTATGATGCTGTCATTTTACCACCTGCCCACACAAAACCTGTCTCCATAGTCCTTCTTTCATCTATTCAACGTCACTTCTTCAGAAGAAGCACCTGCATTGTAGCTGTACCAACACCCTGAGAACACCAAGCCTGCCTCTTGGGCTAAGGCCTGAGATTACAGGTAAATGTGATCTGTCTGGGGAGGTAGTGTTGCCTTCAGGGCTGCCTCTGGCAGCTAAAAGATAGTAAATCAGAGGGTTAGGACTCCCCTTGAATCCTAAGAGAGGACAGTTTGCTTCCTAGGATCTAGTAAGCAGCAGTATCATACTCAGGACCAGATCTTGTAACTGTGAATCAAGAAAGTCATTTTTTATTGATACAATTCTTATTATAATAGATTCCTAATAATAGCTGGCACTGGACTTACTTGTGATGCTTGTGTTCAAAGTATTTTTAAATCATTCTAAAGAGATTGTGGAGATTTGAGATAGTGCTGTCAAAATAGAAGTAATCGCACTACATTTAAATGGGAGATGGCTGCTGCAGCCTTTGCCCTAGGACAGCAGTGGGGGGGTGTTGACAGGGTTTACCACATGGATTCTGTATTTTACATGACTAAATTAACTCACTTAATGATTTGAAATTATTTCATAATTTGAACTAGGGAAGAAGGCACAAAGAGCACATTCCTAGGACTGCTGTTTTTGTGATGGTCTAAGAAGGTAAAACAAGCGCTGAAGAAAGAGATGGCATATATTACTAAGCCAAGTGGTGTACCTGGGTGGGACATAGTCAAGTTTTTGAGCCCCAAACTCCTTTCATGCTAAATGGTTTGTTTATTCCCTCCTACACCAATTATATCGGTACATCTGTTAAAAAATGAAAGAAAAAAAATACTTCTTACAATCCCTAATCTGCTTAGAAGATGGATTCTCCATGTAAATGAGAAGTACCCTAGAAAAAACAGCTGAATAAGGCCTATTTCACGTCCTACCCTTGGTATTTTCTTTGACCTTCATGCCCTGAAACAAACTGATTATTTTGGAGAGAGGGAACAAAAACAGCCCAAAAAAAGTTTTCCTCCAGGAACCAGTTCCAATAAATTTGAAATAATAGTATCATATTTTGAAAGCAACCATCCTAAGTCTGCAGTCTGGTCAGATAAAACTTAGTTTAACAAGGGAGATTTTTTAAAAATGTTCACTTTCATGACCATTCAGTTTGCATTTGAATTAAATTAATAGGAAAGGCATGCTAACATATATTTATTCGGTTTCAATCATTGCAAGCTGACTTCATTTTTGAAGTGTTATACACATCTTACTGAGTCTGACACATTTATATTTAATGAAACTAATTTTTACCAAGTCGAGTATTTTTTCACGTGTTCACCCTGAATAGTAATTTCCTGTTCTTATTCTCCTCTTCTTACTCTAAATTCAGTTCAACTTTCTTAAGTAGACATTTGGCCTTCTATACATGATGGTCATGGTCTCTCATCACAGTTACAATAGTTTTCCACTAATAATGGCAGCTCCTTTTGTGAGAACAAGAGCTCCTCTTGATGATGATGGTGATCATGACTAAATTACGCATACATCAGAAAACATGGTTCCGATTAAAAATGGAGCTGAGTGGACATTTTATGCCTCTTGCCCATCAGAGCTTGGAGAGGAGACAAAAAAAAACACAGGGAGAAGACCTAGAGAAAGACTTCTGAAAGAGTATTGCAAACTACAGCCACACACCCAAATTACCAATGTAAATCATTTATGCTTCAATGGGAATAGTACAATGGGGAGAAGAAGGGCAAGGCAGAAATTTGCTAACACTGGTTTTGGTGTTTATATTTTGTCAGTTTAGGAAGCAATAGAATGTGGCTTACAACCCCCGGAAATAGGCTACAATGAATTAAACTTACTGTAGAGTTACGCCTGAGGTTTTCAGTATGTTCCACACTCATTTTCACATGCTGCATAGCACTGCAGTCCAGAAGGCTGAGTTCTGGTCAATCAGAAACTAATTATTTCTTGGTAGACAAGTATATTTCTGTAGGGTGAAGCTCCATTCAGTACTTGTCTCCAAAGCATTTAGAATCTTATTATAATCCATGTGACCTGTTTCTATTTTAAGTGAAGTAATTCACCAAACTGACATTGATAATTCCAAGTAAAGTTTTACAGTCAATCATATGAAGTCCTGTGTGTGGATATTTCTTTTTTTTTTTTTAATCTCAGTATATTATAAAAGTAGAATTTAATCTTGAATCAATGCAGTTTATGGAATACACTGTAGACATCCTTAAGACACACACAAGGCTAGGAGCAACTGTTAAATTGTCACAATTGATTTCTTAGATACTAGAATAAGGTGTTTTGAGAAGGATAACACTTGTATACTAAAATTTTTTAAATCTTGGGTTTATAAGTACAGGGACTAGATAAAGTAAATCTGATATGATAGGAACTCATATAGTAACTTGCACTAGAAGCAAACGGATCAACTTGTGATTTCAGGCTATTCTGCAGTGAATAGCTGTGTCAGTTTTAAAAATAAGTTCTTTCATAAAGAATCAGAAGACTGGTTGATTTTTTCATTTGATTCAGCACCTTTTCTGTGTGACACTTTAGAGAGATCCAATACCTGCATGCTTCCCAGACTCGATGTGTAAGATGACCTTTCAAAAATCATTTCACCATGGTATGCCTCAGCTTCCCGTCTGTAAAGCAGTAATAATATTTCTTATAACATACATAAGCACCGTCAAGATTTACTCATGAGAAGTTGTCCTAGTTTCAGCTGGGATAGAGTTAACTGTCTTCCTAGTAGCTGGTACAGTGCTGTGTTTTGAGTTCAGTATG
>JANHGO010002843.1:0-28726 GCA_024606505.1 Aquila spilogaster
TAAAAGGCAAAAGGAATTTCTGTTTGAGAGAAATTTTTAACTAGATTCTGTTCTATATGAATTGTGACTTGCACCTTTTGTTCAAAGTATTTTATTTCTTTTAATGACATTGTACTTGTGACTGGTTTTTTCTCTCGTGCCAGTGGCGACAGTGGTATTCTCCTTTATACAGTTCAGACGTGCTTAGATCTCTTCTTTGTCCTTCTTTCCATCCTTTCCGTGACGGATAGAGCGCGAAGCCCCCCCCCCAGCCGGGGCTTGGCAGCACTTGGTGTCATCATTGCCTTCGGGACGTTACAAGCTACAGCTCAAATTCTTCTTACTGACACTTTTCGGGAATAGTTTTTTAAAAAAGGAAAAAACCAACCCAGCCCTCCTGAATTTGCACAGAAGGAAGTGTGAAACCAGCACGGTGGAGGTGACTTTGCTATCCTTACCTGTGCCTCTTCCCGGCCTCCCCCTTCTCCCCTGCCCCGGGAAAGTAACGCTGTCCGGCTCTGCCATCCCGAAACCCAGAGAGGAGAGAAACTCAGTGGCTGCCGAGCGGCATTGCCCAGGCCGGCACTTCTGCTGGCGTCCCAGTGCCGCATGGCTTTGCTGGCCGGGTGCGTTTCCTCAGCTGGTGCTGGCAGGCTCAGGGGGCCGTGGGGAGCCAGGCGGGGCCTGCCGGGCCGAGCGGGAAGGTAGTGGGAAACACTGAAAGCCTTTTGCTCTGTACCTTTGGTTTGTTTTCCTTTTGTTTACATGACACTGTATTTCTGGGAGAGTCGACAGCCACCCTACAGCAAGCATCTGAAACAGCAGGGACTCGCTTAACCGTGCCATTTCGCAGTATCACACTTTTTTTATCATTGCTTTGTATTGTAGTAATCAATACGCGCAGTATATGTTGAATGTATATTAATATACTTTGCTATTATTTCTGTTTTTTGGAAATGTCAGAAGTATTTTTTCTTCCTCATTTATGTTGGACTAAAACAAAGAAGTTTCAGTAAATCTTCAGTCCATTTTTTTGTGGGTCACTTGCAACTAGTCAATTAGTTGGACAGTGGGATCATGACAAATAAAACCATGACGATGATCTTCCCTGGTCTCCTGTTTGCCTTTTGCTCAACGCCCACTGTAGAGGTGGAACAGCCTCTCGCCTCAGTGGCCGGGGCCAAAAGCTCAAGGTGCGGCAGGGTGGCCGCGCTTGCTCCGGAGCCACCGTGTCCTCGATCCGTCCCCAGACCCCTCGCCTCCTCCTCGGAGGCATGGCCACCGGCTCCGGCAGACCACTTTGATAGGGTTTCCCGAAGCCCCCGGCTGCTCTGCCTGGCCCCCACGCAGTGGTAAGGTCTCCAGCTCTGCAACTCAGCCAAGCCTGACTCGTGGTGTGGGGGACGCGTGGGCAGCTGCGGTGGGATTCACTCACGTCAGCCTCCACCACGTTCCCGAGCTCCCGGCTGCACTTGCCTGGGGAGCTGGAGCCCTTCACCAGCTCTGCCCACCCACGTTTGACACCACTGGGTGTTGTTCACCCAGCTCCTTCTTACCCGTTGCAAGGCTGGGATCGCTGCTGCTTTCTTCCCTGCCTGGTTTCTTGCCTCCGAGAGCCCAGCCTGAGCCCCGAGGGGCCCTGGGAGCCTGCCTGGGCTGGCTGCGGGTGCTGCGGAGCTCCCTGCCTGCCCGGCTCTATCCCTTCAGGAGGATGCAGCTTTGAACCAGCTGTGTCAGCTGCATCCTTCCCCGTCCCTCCGCGGGCAGAGAAATGTGGTGTTGCAGATCAAACCCGTGTTGTCAAGTGTGTCTTTCCAAGGCCAAGCTTTCCCAGGAGCAGGGCAGCTCTGGGGAGGAGAGGCGAGGGAAGGGGAGCCATGCCTCCTGCATGCTGCAGCCCTGCAGGGGATGGGGTTGCTGATGCGGCGCCCAGCGAGCCAGCCTGGGCTTGGGGCCACAGAGAGCCAGTGCCACTGGCACTGCTCTGGAGCAGCGGGCAGCTTCCCTGTGGCATTAACCAGCCCCTCCTGCAGCGCCGTCTGCGGGGCATGGCCCCTTTCTCCCCCGTCCCCTCTTGCCAGGCTGGCGGCAGTGGGATGAGGCAGCACCTCGGTTTGGCTGCAGAGCGGCTTCGGGCCAAGCGGGGGGGTTGGGGTGGCCATGCTGGGGTGCTGGCTGTGGCCAGGCTGGTGTCTGCTCCAGGCTGAGCCTTCGCTTTGCTGCCCAGGTCCCCAGGGAGGGCTGGTGGGAGCATGCATGGGGGTGCAGCTCCTGGGACCTCTGCATGGGGGACGTGCTGGGAAAAGAGGGTGCTGTGAGCAGCGTGGGTCTCACCAGCCTGGGGAAGGACGGGGCAGAGACCCACAGCGGTGGCGAGGGGAGGACGAGGGGTCTGGATACAGCCGGCCAAAACTCTGCGGGTATAAGCCCGGTCCCCAGGCTGCCGGCCAACCCCCGGGGGCTGCCGAGAGGCCCCGGCGAGGCCGCAGCGGCGAGCGGGAATCTGGGTCACCGGGAGCGTAAACAGGCTCCTTGGCCGGCGAGGCGCGTCCCGCAGGGATCTCCTGTTTGCTCGCCGCCCCTGCCAAGCCGGCGCTCCTCGGCACTGGCCCACGCGCGCGATCCTTGAACTCTACGCGCCACAACGCCCGCGCCGGGGAGCGATTTCTTGGGCTGCAGCGCTGGCTTATCTCCGGCAGGAACTGCCCCCTCCTGCATAAATAGCAGCGGTGGGGAAGCGGCCGGCTCAGACGGGACGACCGGCAGCACGACAGCAGCAGGAGGAGAGCTGGTAAGAGCCGGGGCGGCTCCAGGGGCTCCGGAGCCCTCGCGGCACCGCAGGGGCCAGAGTCCCGCTGCTCCTGGGGACCCCGCGTGCCGGGGTGGGGGGCTCAGTTCCCACCGGGGCTGGCTTTGCCCCGGGGCTCCCTGCACTCAACTCTTGCTCTGCCCCCCAGGTTCAGCACCAAGATGAGAGCCGTGGTGGTGACCCTCGCCCTGCTCTGCCTGACGGGTAGGTCCAAACGGGGTCGGTGCCGGGCCGGGGCGGGACAGAGCAGGACGGGGCAGCCGAGCCCGACGCAAGCGCTGCTGGAAGCGCCCGGCTTCCAACGTGCCTCGCAAGTCAGGCTGCAGCCAAGCGGCTCCCCGGTCGCCTCCTGAGCCGGGCAGGTCCCGGGGGCAGCGACGGGCAGAGCGGCGGGGACGGAGCCGTCCCCGCCGCCGTCCCACCGGGCGGTCTGTCCTGAGCGTGCCGGGCTCTCTCCACAGGCACCCAGGCCCGCTACTTCTGGCAGCGTGATGAAGCCCAGACGCCCCTGGATCGCCTCAGGGACATGGTGGAGGTGTACCTGGAGACGGTGAAGGGCAGCGGCAAGGATGCCATCGCCCAGTTCGAGTCCTCCGCCGTGGGCAAACAGCTGGAGTAAGTTGGAGGGGCGTGTGGCAGCGGAGGAGGGTGTCGGCGGGGGGGCCCTGGGCGCCGTGCATGACCTCCCTCCACTCCCCGTAGCCTGAAGCTGGCCGAAAACCTGGACATGCTGGGCGCAGCCGCCGCCAAGCTGCGGGAGGACATGACCCCCTACTACAAGGAGGTGCGGGAGATGTGGCTGAAGGACACGGAGGCTCTGCGCCAGGAGCTGACCAAGGACCTGGAGGAGGTGAAGGAGAAGATCCGGCCCTTCCTCGACCAGTTCTCCGCCAAGTGGACGGAGGAGCTGGAGCAGTACCGCCAGCGCCTGGCGCCCGTGGCCCAGGAGCTGAAGGAGCTTACCAAGCAGAAGGTGGAGCTGATGCAGGAGAAGCTGACCCCCGTGGCCGAGGATGTGCGGGACCGCCTGCGCGAGCACGTGGAGGAGCTGCGCAAGAACCTGGCGCCCTACAGCAATGAGCTGCGGCAGAAGCTGAGCCAGAAGCTGGAGGAGATCCGGGAGAAGGGCATCCCCCAGGCCGCCGAGTACCAGGCCAAGGTGGTGGAGCACCTCAGCAACCTGCGCGAGAAGATGACGCCCCTGCTGCAGGAATTCAAGGAACGCCTCACCCCCTATGCCGAGAGCCTCAAGACCCGCTTCATCACCCTCCTGGACGACCTCCAGAAGAGCGTGGCCTGAGCCGCCGGCCGGCACGGCCAGGGACTGACCCCGGCCCCGCTCCTGCAGCCGCCCCGGGGCCGCTCCCTGCCCTGACTGGGGTGCCTCCCCCCCGGGGGGGCTCTGGGGACGGGCTGCGGGAGCCCTGGGCCAGGCCAGCCCCGGGGCGTCCTCCCTGGGGACCCCCCTCCTCCCTTCCCGCCGCCTCCCCTCCCCGAACCGGCGTCGGTCTCAGCTTTGCCTTCCTTTTGTCAAATAAATGTGACTTAAGTTATTGGAGCTCGCTCAGTCTTTGCAGTGGATGCTGGAGGGAGGCAGCCTGCACGCAGTGCTGGGGGCGAGGGCTGCTCCGGGCAGGGGGTGCTGGGGGGACGCGGGGTCGGGGGGGTGAAGCTAGCAGGGTGGGTGCCCTGGGCTCTCCCTGCCGCTGAGCCCAGCTCTGCGTCGGCTTGGCCCCGCGCGAGACTCTCCCTGCTGGGCAGAGGGCTCTGCCGGGGCGGTGGAGAGCGGCAGGGGCTGGTTTTGCAGAAGCCGGATCCCCCCAGCTTGCGGGAGCGGCACCCGGCTCCTGCCGCTCTGGGCACGTGTGCGTGGGGCAGTGGCACGCGGTGCTCGCCCCATGGCGAGGGGTC
The DNA here is from genome assembly GCA_024606505.1 of Aquila spilogaster. Taxonomy (NCBI): domain Eukaryota; kingdom Metazoa; phylum Chordata; class Aves; order Accipitriformes; family Accipitridae; genus Aquila; species Aquila spilogaster. The sequence goes on from JANHGO010002843.1 coordinate 4,700, forward strand.
CCGGCACCCTGGCACGGCCACGGGCAGCCCCGGCGGGGGGGAGCAGCACCCCGGCGTGGGCATCTGTCCCGGCCCTTCCTCGCCCCGCGGTGTACTTTCCTCCTAGCTGTCCTGTCCCCCCCCCCAGTGACGCCGCCACAGCCGTCTACTTCAGCGCCACTTTATTGCAAGAACCGTGACAGTGGGCGGGGAGCTGGGGGCACCCCAGCCCGGCTGGCCCTCAGCCAGCCCCCGGTGGGGCTACGCGGCCGGCATCGGCTTCCAGAACTCCAGCAGCTGCTCCTTCAGCCAGACCAGCCGCTGTTTCGCCAGGTCGGCGTTGTCCGCCAGCCATTGCCTGCAAGGGGAGGGCGCTCAGAGCGGGGCACCGGCCGGGCTCCCCCGTGGGCAGCGGGACGGCAGGGCCAGGTGCCCGGGCTGGGGGGGGGGGGGGGGGGGGGGCCGGGCCGGGGCTCACCGCCTGCCTGCCCCGCAGGCAGAGATGCCACCAGAGCGTTTGCCACCGGCGACTTCACCCCGGCGGGGCTGGTGGACGACGTGTCGGCGCTGTCGCCGGGCGAGATGCTCGCCATCCGGAGCTGGCTCTCCTTCTACGGCGACAACTACCATCCCGTGGGTAGGTGGTTCTGGCCGGGGTGACCGCACGCAAGGCAGAAAGGGGCGCGGAGGAGAGCGGGCGGGCGAGGGTAGGCCTGCAGCGCGGCGATGGAAGGTCGGGGCACGCGGCGCTGCGTAGTGCCGGGTTTCGCCTACGCCATGTCCACCTTGGTGAGGGTCTTCCAGCCATGCTGCGGGCGGCTGCTGGAGACCAGCGTACCGAAACCTGTGAGCGACCAGCTGGAGCTGCTGCTAAATCAGACCTCGTTTGAGGTCCGCTTTGCTCCGAGACGAAGCTTAACAGTTTTCCTGCCCTGCGCTGTCGGCTGCAGCTCTCTGCCCTGCTTTTATTCGTCTCTGCTGAGCACAAGGCGCGGAGCTAACGCTGCGAGTACTGAAATTAACAGGACTCGGGAGACTGTAGGAGCAGCGGTGCAGGGAAACTGTTTTGGGGAATGAGGTGCATGGGTGGGAAAGACTTCTGGGGTCTGCAGCTGAAAGTGGCATTGACTTTCTCATCTTTAACGAGTCTGTGCCCAAGCTTGTCCTGTGTGGTTTTATTAATACAGGTAAAGTGCTGCATGATCCAAGAATGGAAAGGATGTAAGCTCAGTTCGGTTTTAAAAGTGGGCCGTGGCAAGATCCACCTTTTTTTGTCTTTAAATAACAAATTAAAAAAAAAAAAAACAAACTCAGAACTATTCATTTTCGTTGCCTGGAAACGCTGTGGTCTTAATTGATCTTCTCTCCCAGGGAAGCTGGTGGGCAGATTCTATGATGAAAATGGGGCACCGACAGAAGCCTTAAAGCAGGCTGAGGCTGCGATTGAGGAAGCTGTGAAGTTCCAAGCAGAAAGCGAGCAGAGGAAGCAGCAGTTTCCACCCTGCAACTCTGAATGGAGCTCTGCTAAGGGCAGCCGATTCTGGTGCTCCAGACAGAGGTAAACCTCCGCCTTCTTGCCATCATGCTTGGACCCTTTGGAGCAGAACATTTCTGCCCTTTTTTTGGATGCCCTGAGCTTTGTCATTGCCTCTCCTAGCAGGAGTGGCATAGGAAGATGTCCCAGCTCCTGCAGCCACCACACTCCATAGTCTGTAGGTGAGGTCTGCTGACTTCTCCGCAGGAGGGCATAGGTTGGTCTTAATGTGCTGGGGGCTAGCATGGCTGGAATATGCCAGGCACGGTCCCTTACCTGGTCTGCATTCCTCAGGCTGTGCTTTCTGACAGAGGCAGAGCCAACCTGCAAGGAGCAGCGGTGCTGTTCTCCCTGTGCCAGGTTGAGCTGCTGCTGCTGTGTGACTGACTCGGAGTCACTAGATTTTTTCTGCCAGTCCAGCAACCGCTGATAGCCTCCACCTAGTCTGGAGTTGCACAGAGGTGTAGGTTGGGCTAGCGAAAATGTTCTCCAGTGTGAGGTAGCAGAGTGGAGCTCTGCTCACTGACCTGGTGAGTGGGTAAAAGGAAAATAAAGTGATCACTGATACTTTTAGGAATTTTATTTCTGAGGCAAAAACTCCTCTGTCACACTGGAATCAAAATCAGGTTTCAGAATTTGCCACATGTACAGGTGATCCTCCTGTTCTTTGAAAAACAGGACGGAAATCCCATAAGGACTGTCATCTGCTGCATTTGAGCAGGTTTTCTCACCTAGCAGGAATGCAAAGATTAGCTAGTGTTTTTCAGACAGTTTCATGGCCTGTCTCATAGGCTATTGCTGCAACAGTTTTTACTTAAAACCACATAAAAATGAGGTTGAGCTTTGAACAGTCATTTCCTACTTGGCCTATTCAGTTGTATTGCTCTCTCAGTTTAGGGACTATTTTGTTTTAAGATGAAATAATTTCATAGACCACATTGAAAATGCTTAGTCTTCATTTCGGTTCACTAGTAGCACTGAATACCTTGGGGAATCCGCTTATATGTGTAAACGAGCTTGGGTGCAGCCTTGGGACTGGGTGTTGTGTGGCAGTCACTTGTGTAAGAGTTTACAGGCTTAAAAGATGCAGTAGTTAGGGGAACAGGCAGGATTTGGCCCATAGAGACCCTATGAAGTAGCTGCGGAAGTAATTGAGACTTTTTTTTTTTTCTTCTGCCCTAGTTCTCAAAATCACTGTGTTCAGTCACTGCACAGAAGGCAGCATGTGGTTATCTGTGAGCAATTAGCTACCCCCAAAAAAGGCATTTTGCCATTAGACACGCTGTGCTACATAAGGCTATGATTCCGTTTCCAGCAATAGAAATACGGGAAGCAGAAGTTGGTTGCTCCCAGAAGGGCGAGAGCAGGTAGCAGCACTGATGAAACCAGGTTCAGGCCACAGGTTTCTGAAGCACAGCCAGTAAAAAGGTATCAGAAAGCTGTGGGATGTTGGCTGTTGGGAGCAAAGTCTACCCCAGTGAGTGTATTGTTAGTTTTAACTCCCCCAGGTTGTCTTGGTGTTTATCTAATGATTCTCAATTCACTGGAAATATTTTCACAGGTTTGAATTGTAATTTATTTTAATTTTCCATTCTTAGTGGGGGAGTGAACAGAGACTGGGCTGGAGTCCCCCGGAAGCTATACCGACCTGGTTCCAGGGGGAGCCACTGTGTGTGCGTGAGGACTACTGGTCCCCCATGGGGTGAGCCGGACTCCACCGAGCACAGCGGCAGAGGTGATCTGGATAATCCTCAGCTGGAGGAATACGACGACTGCCATCCGCTGGCAGAGCAGTGTGTCCTAAAGGTGTGACTCCGAGTGCCGGATCCGAGGCGGGTGTGGAGTCCTACAGTGAAACGTTGCACTTTGGATGGGCAGCTCCAGCTTCATTCCCTTCCATCTGCACAAACGAAGTAATAATAATTTCATGTTATTTGTGACTCTTTTTTAATGTGCGGAGATGGAGATGAGAGAAGGAGGAAACACTTTAGCCAAGTTAGTGGCTAAAAAATCAGCAGCGGGATACTTTCTTTCTTAGTGTTCTATTTCTATGGTATTTTTACATCTGGCAACAAACTTTAAGATGCACAGCCTGAATTATATTTAAAAACCGATTTCTTGCGCAGTCAGGAAATAGATGGTTGTGTGCACAGTGGCGGGTGCAATGTGTTGTGTTTTAAGGCAGCGAGGTAGTGACCACAAGAACTGCTGCAGCATCACTGACCTCAGTTTATGCACAGTCCTCCAGTCACTAGAACTTTGCCTACTGCATTGTAGTACTAATGCTCCTTCCTGGTCACCTGATTTACTCTGAACAGTTTAAAGGTAGCAGGGAGAGCCTGAATTTCTCCTACAATTAAGGTACATAGTATCTAGGAACCTGTGCGGTTTAGTTACATACAAGCTTTATCAAATTCTTGGAGTACAGAAGGCAAAGGTGATAGCTGTATTTCGTCTTCTAGTGTTTGTATTAGATACTGTGCAAAGAAGATATTGGAAGCCACCTATGAGGATTGTTGTTTTATATTAACCTCACCATCCTGGTCCTGTGATTCAGTACTCTCAAACTACTCGGATCAGGAAGTTGTATTTTTAAATAAGCAATAACAAAACCTATGTGGCAATGTGACCATCCTGCTGTAATCTGCCTCCTATTTCCATTCTGGTATAAGACCTCCTCCCATGTAGTACATGTCTATCAGACTATAACCTGAGGCTGGATGTATCCTAACAAGGCCCAGCTCCCATAAAGTCCGTACATATTTTATCACAGCTGGCAAAATTCAGTAATAGGAGTGACTCCCAGAAGCACAGGGTGGGTTTTTACTATTTCTGTGTGGGGCTGAAAAGGACAAGGGAATACCTGCATAGGGCCTAAGTGCTACAAACCCCAGGCTGCAGGGAAGCAGTTGGTGTTTTTCAGAGAATCTACTGTTAGAATCGGTTTCTGGTGTAGCTGCAGCCCTGAGAGAGACACCCACATTACACAGAGTCCAGCAGTGGCACAGATCTGTGCTGAGCTGTGTTCAGTTCTTTTCTTTAAGGCAGCAGCCACCTATTTATAAACAGCTGGGAGTCATTTATAAACTCATTAGTTTTGAGCTACTACCACCTCTCAAGAAAGTCCCACAAATCTAAGTAGTTGATAACTAGTCAGATTACAGGAGGCCTGGCAGCATTGCTTCAAAATGAGTTATCACTTCATTACAGTGCCAGTAGGACATATTACAGCACTTTTCACCTATGTTGTTTAGATGAGGCTACAGCTGCCATCGATGGGAGCCATACAGCAACTTAAATGTGTACATGGTTGTTGTAATAAATGTTTGGGGTTGTGTGGTTGGTTTGTTTTTTAACCTGGTTCTGCTGTGTTTCTTTTCCACCATAATCTTGAAGAGAAGTCCTCCAGGGCACTTCTAGGCAGATGTGCCAGCTTTTACCGGTCAGCAGTGGAAGTTGCCTGTGTAACTGAGCAGCAGCAGAGCCCTCAGACAGTCTTCAAGTCCCCAGTCACGCTCTTAGAACGGAAGCTCAGCCCTGGGCTTGTGCCATCTTTGGGCTTGGAGTAGGCTGCTCATTTCGCATAACAATCCTAAAGATAAAAGCTATGTAAAATCTGCAGGAAAGAGCTGCAAAGCAGTGCTTCATTATCTCCGTAATTTGGTGGACATTTTAAGTATCAGCATGTCATTTGCTTTTGGACACATCTTCTTTAACAAGAGCTCACATTAAAAAAAAATGATTGGCAAGTAGCTTTAAACAGCTATTTTCAAGATATTTAAAAGTTGCAGCAAATTCTAGATTATTAAATACTGTAAAAAGTTTGTAAGGGCAAATCAATGTCACAAGTTAGAGGCCTACTGGAAGCTACGTAACTTCTAAGCAAGTTTCATCTTGTGTAATGCTTCAGCACTAAGCAAATAGTGCTGAAAAGCTGAGAGGATGGTTTTGAGCTTGAAAGCTACACAAAAATCAAGTAAGCTGGTGCAGGAAGGCAAGATGGGATGGTGTTGCTTTAAGTTAAAATTGGTTGAAAACCAATTCACAGCTTATTCCTCGGTTTAGTGTTTAGAAACACTGGGAGGGGAAAAAGTTTGTCTTGCACTAGGAATAAGTCATCTATTAAAGCAAACAAGGAGACTCCCTCACTGACCTGAACTACTCCAAGATTAGCTGAGGTTTTAAATTAGAGTAGAAACAAGATAAGATTCTCCCATAGTAGAAAAGGGTGGGAAGAAAACTGTGACAGTTACACAGGGGTCGAGTCAACACCAGGCAGTGCTCTAATAAAGCTCACCATGCATCTGTACTTCAGTAAGTTTTATTAATAAAAGACTAACGCATCACAATCTCACCAAGATGTTTTGGTTCAGTTTGCTATTGCACTGAAGCTTTCCTTTTCCTGAAGTAAAGCTGCAGTTCTATGCTCTTCCAGGAGGCTAAGCTGCCCACCAGCATACAAGCGAATGCACTAATAGTTTGTTACTTTGTGTCAACTCAGCTCAGCTTGTCCATTTAAATGGATCTGAGCCAAGAACTAACATACTCTCTGAACCAGCTCTGGCCTGTAGGAAGTTCCGATTGTTTCTTAAGACTGATTATAGGTAAGTCTAGTATAAGGCATTCAAGATGACTATATGGTATAAGCTAGAACACCAGACCTTATCAGCCAAAAGAACAGTTGTAGCAGTTCCACAGCATTAAAATGAATACCTGGAATAATTTCAGAACAAAGAATAAAGTTGTCATGCCCAGTTGAATGTTATATCCCTAGTTTTCCTTGTGGCTTGTAAAGGATAGCTTACAGAGGGGCAGCTGTGTCTACAGGAGAAGATACTTTCTTAACAAGGTTTCCACCTCATGATGCATTATCTAGTTATGCATTTTATTACAAGTAGAATCATTACACAACAAAGTAATGCATATTGGAAAAATACATTTTTACAATGACTCCAGACAAACATTGCAGATAAAATGCCATTGTTCGAAGACTTCCTTTTCTATTTCACAGAGGGTATTAGAAGGTTCAGAGTTATTTTTGTCACTCATACATTTTTCTAGAGATCAGTTTGCTGCAGTACCCAACTCTGCTGGTTACAGGAAAAAGAGGACTTGCCTATTAACATTTGATCTACACACACACACAAAAAAAAAAAAAAAAAAAATCAAGCCTTGGCCTCCCATATTGTATATGTTAATTTATAAGCACTACGTGAGAAGTTGTACAAGCCATTGGTCTCCAGCACAGGAAGTCATTAAGGCATCTGTCAGCTTTCAGCCAGCAACTTGCTATGCTCTGTTAGTATCTTCAACACTAACATTCTCACTCCACTTAGTGGTGTGAAACAGTGACTACACCTTTTTCAGACACACAAATTAAAACTTAAGCCAGACCACATTTTGTGCTTGTGTAAGAGTGCTGGATGACTGCTATCAAAAGGAATCCAGTCTTGGAACAAAAAGCTACAGTATGAACCACCATGGACTTCCCATGCAGCCCCGTTGAAGTGCCTGAAGCCTGGTTTGACAGCATCACTTCCCAGGGACTGAAGTTTGTTTTCCATTTACCCTTTTGTTCAATGCTTGGCAGACTTGAGTCTCAAGTTCATAGATACCACTTAAAGACAGCAGGGGTAAGAGGGGTAGGGTTTTTGGTCACAAATGTAGTATGCTACAAAAAGGAAGAGCAGTTGTTTATGGAGTTAGAAATGTGTTGACCACTACTACATTACCAAGTGCCTCCACTCACATTTGTACCCTGCTGTGGAGCATTGCCAGCAAAACTCCCCCAAAATCTCAGAGGTCTGAGTGTTCAGACCAATACTAGGCAGAGTGCATGAAGGATTGAGCTCCACCAGTTTGGTGGAGTCAGCCTCTTTAGTTGAACTAGAAGAGAACTAACTTGGGTTTTGGTTCAGGTTGTGAGCTTTTCCCCTTTAACTCTGGCAGAAAGCTATTTAGAGTTGGCTGGAAGGAAACTATCTCAAAGGCACTTTAAAATGATCAAATTCGCTGAATTTAGTTGCTTTAAATTTAATGAACACTTCAGGCTGTACATTAGTTTATCAATAACCTTAACTTTCCTTTCAGACTTCAGTGAGAAAGCTGGTACAGTATTGGCTGTAAAAACCAAACTAAGAGCATTACATATGGTTTCCCAGATCTTTCCAAGTTTCAGGCAGTTATAATTAATATTCTACTTTTAAAAAGAGCAACTAGCCAGCCTTAAACTTGCCATTCAGTTAAGCTGAATTTTCACAAGATCTACATTTTTCATTATTTAAAAGGTTGCTTATTCTGTTAGAACTGAGCTTCCTGTTCCTTTGCCCCTTCCATCAGAGAAGTCACTGAAAAAGTGATGTTTAAATACTTCAGCAATTACAAATTGTGCCCTTTTCCAATTAAGTTGAAGCCTGTAGGCTGTGATCTTGGAAGAACACTCTTCTACCACTCTCTCTCAGTATTTTGAGCACACACTTACCACTCCACAGCACTGCAGCTCTAAACCAAGGAGGAAGTCAACATGTTATCATGGGATACACTATAGTCAAGACTTCTTTCACCAAATGCACTTTCTCTCCATCATTATCTTTCACTGCTAGAGACTTGCAACCAGTGATACTCTGAAACTTCAGAAAGCAATGGACTAGAAGTACAGTGTTTTCCATCATCTATTTCACTCAAAAAACCCCAAACTGTAGCTTGCAGTTAAATGCTTCAGACACCATTATTTTCCACCTCATTCACCTAGAGTATTATGCTAGAGATGCACCATTTGTATTAGTAACTGTTTTACAGAGACCAGTTGTGTTACCCAGGGCATTCTGTTGGAACATGACAGCAGCAGACATTAAACAGTGCGGCAAATTTATCATCCATTATTCTTCTCTAGTGTTAAGAGGGGAGATTCCAGTTATAATATATGCATATTGGAAGATCAAAGTGCAGATCAAGTGAGACTTGATGTGAAATTCATCGTGCAAATGTCAGCAATTACACCCTCTCCCATCCTTTTCTTGTACAAGTTTGAGAAAACCCTCAAGTCTCCCATAAAAGCAGCAGTTTGGTTTATCATCTCATCTTACCCCAAGACTGACAAGTCACTATTCCAAACAGGACAATGCGTCACCAACTTGTCCATATTGTACATTGGAGATAAGTCATTAAATAAATGCTTATGGAATAGAGATGAGGAATGCTGAGTTGACTCTAAACTAGGTTCATCTCTTGGGATGAAAACAGCCTTAACATGGCATGTAGTTTTGCTTAAGCACACATTTTTTCTGACTGAAGCCTTTGCCCACAAAATCATAACCTTGTCTATCAGCAAAGTACTTTCCTGTTTACCTAGACAATGTGGTATTGGATTTTTACAGATTCAGCATGTTTAAGAGAGCACAACCAGCCTAGATTAAAATACTGCAGCTTAATCCAAATGCCTGGCGCCACACTGCCAGTTCAGAATCCTTCCTTCAAGGCCAGAGTCTTAATGTTAATAGGAAGCCTCCAAATATACTCCCACTCACCAGCAATCCTGCTGAAAATGGACCCAAATTTAATGTCTAGAGGTGCAGCACATTCTACACTGGGAGGGTTACTGACTCTCCTGCAGCAGTTCACCAGGGTCTTTAAACCAAAGGAAAGTGCTACTCTCCCTCATGGGATTCATAATGCACTTCAGCATTTATTGCTGTATTGCAAGTTAGACTCCTTAGCCAGTTTTAGTGTTTCTCCATTTAGCATATGCTTAGGCCTTTCAGCACACTTACGTTCATTTATACAAGTTTCATGAATAGGAAGGACTAGCAAGGTAAATATGAAAGTGCAACAAAGTAGACTTTGACAGCTCTAGCAGGTATGAGCAAGAGTATTTACTGGCTAAAACAATCTTGCACTTCTCTTGAACATGCTAAAGCTAATGCAACATTTACTGAGGAGGTATCAAGATGTGGATCTGCAATTCTGACTGCTTTGCATCAGATGTTGTAAAGCTTTCTGTTATAAGGCCACAATTCTTGAGCTATGCTTGGAACTACCCCCATTTTTTGAACAGTTTCTTGAAATGAACCGTGGTTGCAACAGCTCAGTCTAGCTTCACATGAAGTCTTCTCTAAAGAAAGGGAACATTTATCTTTTAAGACAAAGCAAAGAAAGATACCTGGTTACCCTGAAACTTAATGCCATCTCTACCAAGCAGCCTGAAAGCCACAGGACTTAATAGAGTTGCTCAGTGCAAAGCACCATGTCAAGGACAGACCTGTTTTATGTCAATTCAAACATCAGCCTAACAATTTTAGCTTCCATACCCCACTGCAACTAGAAGAGGGTCTAAATTCTTTTGTCACTTGGTTTCAATGATCCACTTGAATTCCTAGTGAAGTCTATCACAGCCCAATACATTTACAGTCATACAAAGTCATTTATACCAGAATATATCATAACAGGGTCCTTAATTAGTTCAGTCTATTGCAGAAGACATGTATAGGCCTCCTCTTCCCTATCCAGAGGGCTTGTAAGCTGCTGTCAGGAGCACTGACTGGGAATCCCTTTACTTCCATAGCATACTAGGAGACTCCTCCCAGAGTCAGGACATCAAAGCAGATGTTGCAAACTCGAACTGGCTTGTTCAAATCAAATTTTATGATAGGAATCTCCTTTGTTGAGCACTTATGGCAAAGCAGGCGTCCACAGTGTCGGCTGTTAATAGAAGAGGGGTGGGAGAAAAGTGAGTTCACTCATACTGAACACCAGGGTTTTACTGTCTGATAGTCTTTACCAATGACAGTATCACTAAAAAGGTACAGTAGCAATTGAAATGCTACATTTTTCTTTTATCTCGTATTCTTCTATCTTCTGATATCTCTCATGTAATAATTGAATACTAATACCAAAACCCACATGCTGCTTCTACACTAGTCAATCACCTAGTACTACTTCAACTGATGCATGTATAGTTTCTCTGGAACAGTGGGCCAAGAGAAAAGCCTAGCTTAACATCCATCTAACCCAGCATATTTTGTAAAAGTTCAGACTAGTGAAAGGCAACTCCTATCTACACGAGAGCAGCTCATGTCAGCATCATCAGTTATTTCCACATTACAAACAGCACCCCTAACCTAAACTGGCAGTGGCTGACTGAATCTGTCACCTGTTTCAGAGCCAGTCAGCCCCACTACTGAAAGCAGGCATCTAAATCCTTTGTTTCACTACTGGAACTTTGACATGATTTCTCATTTCCAACAAAACAGAATATGAAGTGCACAAACTGCTTAAGATACGATTTTAGTCAGGCCACAAGGTATTGGTCTAGGACAGGGAGGAACATTTCAGCTGGATTACTGGTTATACACCTACATTAACATGGAGGTTTCCTAAACCACCAGAAGGAACAAGCCTAGCTACATTTGGAAGAGGAATCAGTCTCCCTGTAAGCACAGCAAGATGTGTCATATTACCAGTGATGCTTCCTTGTCGTGACTCCAAATTTGGCAGTGCACTCATAGCAGTTGGAGCCATCACACCAGGGAGGTTCTTTTGTCAGCATATCTGTTAAAGAGGCAAAAATGTAAAGGCAAAATGGGCTCAGACACCTCTTGAGTACACTGTAACATCAAGGAGGCTTTTTCCAGTTTTAGGTTGCATCCAGTATAATTGATTTAACTACTCTTGCAGCAGCTGCAGACTTGTTTGTAAACAATGTATACTTGCTTTCATCAACATCACATTATCCACAGTGACTATACAGCACACATTAAAGGGCAGTATCTAGGTTTTAAGCTACATTAGACTACGACACCAGCCAGGAGTCTCCATGTCTATCCTTCCAGAAAAAGTAATATTTTAAGTTTGACAGGTCTGCATTGTGCAACTTTTCAGCTGATCATGAGAAAAATTAGTATTAGAATTATTGTCATCTAAGTTACATGTCCAGAGTTGTTTCCTCCACTGAAGTATCTCAGAAGCACAAGGTAAAAAAACACTTTCCAACTGTAGCAAGTAGTACTTACCTAGCAGTCTAAAGAGAAGCTGTTTTGTAGCAACTTGGTAGTTGAAGATGTTGACTCCTTGATTATTGTTAACTCCAAGACGAGCCCCAGCTCTCACTATTGCACGACACAAGTTAGCATTTCCCTTCATGTAAGCCAACAGGAGCACTGGAAAATAAAAGCCAGACACTTCCCTGCTAACATAGTAGTAGGTCTTGTATTACACTCGGTCCAGAGTAGGATCTTTAGTTCTTTTAAGTTTCCATCTAATGTTTGCATCTTACTGTATTTAACATACTACTGCCAATTATTCCAGCTTTAAAAGTGACCCACCTTTAATATGACTTGATTGACTTTCAAGTTTAATAGCTATTGAATCACACCTACCTGTGTTTCCTTCAGCATCAGGTTTGTCTAGAGGGTACTCTGGCATACACTCCAAGAAAAGGTCACAGATCGCTGCTGCGTTATCTTTCCCATATTGTCCCAAAATATGCATTGGTGACTGGCCTCTGGGGAAAAGAGGTTTTTATGCTTATCAAAGTCTGCTTGATACTACGGTTACTCATCCAACTCTCCTTGTTTTCAAGTTTGGTTCAGACTTAAACAATGCCACACCTAAGTAACTCAATACATCACACACAACTGCCTACTTTAACTTCCTTTTCTTGGTATACATAATTTCCACACAACTTAGTCACAGCATGCTCTGCGCACTTCACTGTAAAATTAGTGTAGAAATACTATAATCCAAGCCAAATCTGTGGTGGTTTTTTTATTTAGTCATACTAGCACATACTTTAAAATGGATTGTTGTTGTTCTAGTCTGTTAAGACTATAATAATTACCTAATATTAAACGCTTCTGCATCTACATTGCACTCTGTGAGAAGGACCCGGATATTGTTTAGACGGCCATGCATCACTGCCAGATGAAGAGCTGAAAAGTAAAAGAGAAGCTTCAAGAATCTGAAGTAGTTAAGGTCAGCAATAATTACAGCTTGATAAAATTAAGCACTCCCCTTCCACTTCCCCCACCTTCCCTCTCCAAAACTCCTTCCACCAGCTTTGATTTCTTGGACTTAATTCTTTTTCACCTTTGAAGAGTGAGCCCATTCAGTGGGCTATTTCTACCACTAGGAGATACCATTAACAGACCTACTGAAGTGTTTACATCTACTTGTATAACTGTAGAAGTTTACCATTATTTCCATTTTCATCTACAGCTGCAAAGTCTACTCCATTCTCCAGAAGGACTGAGCAAATCGTGGGCAAATCTTGCTGGGCTGCTAAGTGAAGAGCAGTCTGACGATGCTTAGTCAGTTCATTCACCTGGGCACCTGCAAGCAGCTGTCAAGATGCAAAAAGGAATATGTTCAAAAACGTTTTCAGTGCTATTAGCCCACAGTTTTATTTCTATGAATGAAGCACACAACTCCACTGTACAGAGATATTTCTAGGCCTCCAGTATATATAAAATGCCATCATTACTGAGCTGCTGCAACTTGTGTTCATGTTCAAATCTGTAGAAAGTGCAAGATAAGGTTCCTCCTTTAAAGTGAGCCACACTACCTAGCAGTTGCTGCAAATCAAACATTCTCATGCAAAGGTTACTGATGCAGCTCAGCTAGCAGTACAAGCTAAGGGAACTTTATGCAAGTCTGAGTTCTGTTTCAGAAAGAATGGTGTCACCTTCAGCTGACTTCTCCAGCCTAGAGACAATATGCATTAAGGCAGAAAGTGCATTTTTAAGTAGAGGAAAAATTACTCTCCAGTACGTACCAGATTACGCACAATGATCTCTGAGCCAGCTTGTACAGCCAGATGGAGAGGTGTTAGTTTGGAGGCATCCTGGACCCGAGAGTTTACATTAGCCTGTACGCTTATCAGGAACAGCACACTCTCAATGTCAGAGTTCTGAACAGCTACATGTAGGAAATTCCGACCCTTATTATCAACCTGTGGCAGAAAGGGCACGTGAAATGAAGTCCATTATTTCTGTAGAACAGCAAGTTGTTATGTAGTAGGATGTACTTTCACTAAGAGATACTTGCTCCCTCTACTTGAGGTGAATTGTAGAATCTTGTTCCTTTCACTGCTTGACATTAGAGACTTATTTGATAAATGTGACTATCAAATAACTGAACTGAGAAATTATCAGCTGCAACTGCTCACTCTAGTCTGCTTTAGACTACTTTATTTCTACCTTATAACCTTGTCATTTCTTGACCACACACCGGAGAGTATTATGACAGACAAAAGGTTAGCAGCTGTTGTAGTAAGTACAGAGCAGCAGTCAATGATGAACTTGATTAAATGAGACAAACTTGAGTCAATCTGGCAGTTAACACCAGAGAAGGAAGCAACATGCAATCCTGCCACACTGATGCAAAGTGTATTAATTTTTTGGCTTAATGCCAAGCGCATGTTGCTGTTCATCTTTGCCTTAAAGCCAATGTTAAAGCATATTTAGAACTGGCTGTATTTGTAACCATGTTTTAGATATATTACAAGAGCTCACTAAGCACTCAAATACTTTACTAGTAATTAAACTTACATAGGGTAGGACGAAACTCCTGAACAGCTGCCTGAAGTGTCACACCAGAAGTCTGAAGATACAGTTGGTGGTTTTATAGTTCAGCAGTGCAGCATAACATCTATTATTCACTTATTTTAGGTCAGGGTTTCTGTTTTGGATAGCTTTAGCAGAGCTAAATAGATTATTTTTGTACTAGTCCAGCATAAGACAAGAGTAGAGCTAGAACTTTCTCCTTATATACATATATGCCTGTTCCTCAATTTAGTACTGACAAGATGAGACAAGGTTTGATGAGACACTAACCCTTGATGTTCTTACTCTCACATAGCGAGTAGGTGTACACACCTACAGTTTCCCAATAAATCTTGCTACAGAAAACTGGCATCTGGCAAATGTCATTCCATGTAAAGCCACAAAAGGACAAAGCAGAATTTGCTTGTGGAACACCTGTTACCGTGAACTAGTACTAAGACGACCAGCATGCTTTGAATACTCCCAGCTTACCTGTTCAGCAGCTCCTGGTTCCCTCTTCAGAATTGCTTCAGCCGCTTTGTTATTTTTATATGTCATAGCACATGCAAAGGGAGTCATTCCTTGCCTGTCACGTACATTTAGCTTAATATCTGGATGTGAAATCATAAGCTGAATGATAACATTATGTTGGTTGCTAATGGCAACATGGATTGGAGTTCTTCCTTCTGCATCCTAGAAGGAAAGCAGAAGTTTGTTATATGAAGATTCAGTAATACACAAACCCTTCCCTAATTCTGAAGGGTTGAGGAAGCTTATTAGTTTAGTTGTGACATACCCAGCTGCTTTTGGCTGGGACACCAAACAGTTGCAGTGGGAGCTCAAATCCACAGTGTAAGTAAAACAAATTGGTATTTGTTTCTCCAAATAGATTGACCTCAATTCTGTGCTACAGCCATTTAAGTAGCTCAGAGTAATGTTTCCCATTTAATCAGATATTTTGATGAATGTGAATGTGAATGATGAGCATTCAAACTTAAGTCTAGCAAATTCAAATAAGGTGTTCAATCATTTGTCTGTATCAAGCAGCAGTTTACAGTTATGGCTGCTTTGTGACTATGTGTTGTGTCATTCATTTTGATGTCATTTTCAATAGCATCAGGGCCTAGAAGTGTAATACATTAATTTCTTTTGTTGCTATTTGTCAAGCTTCTGTTTAAGGATTACGGTGTAATAAAAAAATGAAGTGTACATCACCTCAGTTTACTCTAACAGAAGACAATTCCCAAACATACTAACAAAATAGAGTATTCTGGAGCTTTACACTATAGCTGATCTAATGATCAATTGCAGCAGAATACAGCCCTGCTCCTGCCTTTAATTCACACTAGGGACAGAAGAGTTGAATCCCAATCATTACATCAGAAAACTAACACTGCAAGAAGTTTTCCGTATCATTATTTTCCTTCAGTATAGCTTCCTGAGTTAAGTCATCATATGGGTGGATAAGCACTAGATCTGGTAAAAAGGGACAGGAAAGAAAGTAGAACTGCAGCCAGTCATCACATTGGCTCAGCCATAATAGAAGGATGTTCTTTTTATGAAGTAAAAAACACAGCTGAGAGGAAAGTTTGTTTTCACTGTGTTACAGGCAAAGAATCAGCTTCAAAGCAGCTGTGCAGAATTTCTCTACATACCTGAGCATTGACATTGGCACCAAACTCCAAAAGGCACTGGATCACCTCTTCTAGTCCCCAGCAGGCTGCCAAGTGTAGGGGTGTCTGTCCATCATGAGCTTCCTCTTCTCCTTCTCCATTCGGGCCTGGCTTTCTGGGACTATTCACATCACAACCACTAAAACAAATACCATACAGTCCATTTATTATGTTTAATCTAGATTTAAACTGTTCCAAACAAGGGTCAAAAAATTTTACAACTGCTGACACATTCTACAAAAGCACAATTCCTGGTTTTAGTTTGACTCTTGTCATCAAGAACATGATGGTAATATAGATAACACAATGTGTCTTTAAGATTAGTCAGACTTCCATAAGTGCCGTCCACCCACCAAAAGTCTAATGAAGCACATACCTGTTACTGGCTCAAAATAGCATTCAATTAATTTATGCTAGGAAAATATGTACATGCACATTAGAAGGTTTGTATTTTAGAAGGGGGTCTGACCTGCGAATAAGAAAGCATGCTATTTGTTCACTGTTTTCATCAATAGCTCTATGAAGAAGAGTTTGTAAGCAGCCACTTGGTCCTGACCCCCAACAGGTTGAATCACAGCCATGCCTAACCTGGAAGGAGAAGCACAATGAGGCAGTGAAGTTTTTTTGTCTCCAGCAGGCTCCTACTACTTTATATAGCCCTTCACTAATGCTTCTGAAACATTACCCCTTAGAGGCAGAATTTGAGATGCCCTATCTATTCTTGTGACAGTCACTGAATTTCAGGAAGCTACTTTAATGTCTTCTGGATGAATATTTTATTTGTCTACTCTGTAATACTTTATTAGGTAGTGTTTACTAACAATCCAGATATTCACCCATATACTCTGAATAGACAGGTCTTAAGCTAGTTTGGCTAACAGTTACATCACTTTCAGCAATGACAAGCACCTAAAGCAAGTCAAGTAGCATCAGCAGACATTGCCTTTGAAGGTCTGGCCCATTTACTTGCTTTCCTATACATTAAACAGAGGTAGTTCTTCAGCTAAACAGAGATAGTTTTTTCAGGAACTGTAATTCTAATATTTGTATTCCTAATATTTGTATCCTCGTACTACAGAACTACTTACTCAAGCAATGTGGCACTTAAATAAGACTTGTTCCACTCCACTTTACAAACTATTTACAAGGTTTATACGTGAGTAGTTTCAGTGTTGACTCCATAAAGATTCTTATCCAATACCAGAAGAAATGGTCAAGTACAGTTACAAGATGTACTTTTCAGGTCATCAGCACAGCTTTTAAATAGTTGTCTCTAGCAGACAATAACTGGACATCAGAGACAAAGCCTTCAAGTAACTTCCTTAAGAAGGAGACATAAGGAGGTCTACTTCCATCTAAGAAGTCTCCTGCTGGATCACCTATGCCTGAAAGTAAGTAGTCTTGAAAGTAAATATAAGCCTTTAAAGGCCTTTAAGATACAATAAAACCCAGCACATACTCTAAAGCACACATACGAGTGTTCAGTTTTATTCAAGATGCTGATCATCACTTAAGTCTGGTGTGCTAGAGACTGATGTTTTTAGTAGATCCTTACTCTTTCCAGGATCAGGAATCCAGATAGCATATTCTATACTTTTATCACAGTGGCTGCAAGATATTTGGCTATGCGGACTACAGTGTTCATAAAAGATTTCCCAAGGAAAAGGAACTTCTGGTGAAGAAAAACCTCTAGAAGTTAGATAGTGATATAAGACTACTCTGTTCTCTTCATGCATTGAGTTTAGTTTTGCTGATAAGCCCATTGCTGCTAGCAAGATGCACAAAAACGAGACTAAATTAAGTCAACTGACAGTCTTACCAGAGTTGATGCAATATCTTCCAGGTTACTTTCTAAGGCAAGCCATAAAGGAGGATTTCCTTTCTCATCTGGCACAGACATGTCTGCTCCTCTGGTACAAATAGCATCAACCACAAGAGGGAGCTGGTTTTTTATAGCTAGCTGTAAGGCAGTCTCTCCATCCTGTGTTCTGTAATGGGTAGATTTTGAAGCTGTTACTTCTGCCCTATAAAGTTCGGCCTCATGTTACAGTAAATTCTTGGCTTCACCAATAAACATCTCCATGTGTGTTGTTTTTGCTGTGGTCAGACCACATCTCTACAGCCAAGCAAACGCACCATGTTAGTTTTTCATCACAGCTATGTAATTTACCTTTCTTTAACCCCTCCCTTTAGTAGCAAGTGATTGATTTCTAAGTTTGAAAAGCATGTTAGTGTTCTTAGCTCAGAGACACTGTCCTTTCCTTAAGTGTAGCCATTATTTGAACAGAGTTCCTTCAGTGCAAGCCTACTGCCACAGAAGCGAACAGCCTTGTCTGCACTGTGGCAACACTTCAAGCAAGTCAGAAATACCAACTGGTAAAAAACTGAAGTTAGAACAGCAGTAATAGGTAGTTCATACCCATGACATTCATTACAGTAGAGCTCGCCAAATTTCAAAGAAAGCCTGTCAGTCATGTAAGCAGATAAATGTTTTGCTAAGTCTAATATCAACTTGTCTAGGAGATACTCAGGAAGCAAGTTCTATCAGAATCTTGTTACTGGAGCTGCATCCAATTATTTTAGATGGTAGAAAACATGCAGCTCCCACAAGCCAGCAAATAGATCAGACTACAGAAGTTCAGTACCATGCCTCTAGGACTTGAGAGTCTGTTACAGAGGATTCTGTTCTACCTAGAATTAAGTGGAACCTCCCTCTGCAGCCTCAAGTAGAGGTACTGACCAGTGGAACTATATATAGGTCCAAGTTCACATATGTAATCCCTAAGCCATAACTAGTACCATAAAAAACCACCAAACACATAACTATGCACAAATCATGATTTGAAACCAATTTTAAGACATTATATAAAGGCAGTCATAACTACCTGCTCCTAAATACATATCCAGTTGAGTGTTGTATCAGTTAAGATCTTACCTGACATTTATATCTGCCTGATGTTCCAGCAAAAAGAGTGCACTCTTACTGTCTTGTCTCTGTATTGCCATATGTAGCAGAGTCTGTCCGTCTGACATTGTGTCATTGATGGACGCCCCAGATCCAAGCAGCTGAGCTGCTATTGTGTGCATGCCTAAAGAGTTAAAGCTCATTAGTATTTTACCTTCAGTTTTATAGAACAGAGACACTGAAAATTAATAAATAAAGCTTCAAGCCTTCAATAATTACAATTCAATTTTCAATAATTACAGTAAGAGATGCACTGAATCAATGCTAGAGCCTATTAAAATTTACATACATGAGCTAACCAACCCATGACTCTACCCAGCTTGAATATTCTTTTACAGACTTATTGAATATTGATTACTGAGTCCTTTTGGTCTTGCTTGAAGACACAAGATATGGTCTGGTATACAGCAGAGCTTTCCCATTAGTTCTGCCAACCCAAATGTAATAGAATCCTCCTTAACCATACCTAGCCTAATCCTTCATATCACTTCAGACTTTCGTCCAATAAACATTAACTTTGGTATTACATTCCTAAGATATTCCCTTGAATATTACAGTATAAGATGTTTAGCTTAATTCCTCCCTCCTCCTTTATCTCAGAAGCAGATAAGGGCAATGGTAGACAGAAAGCTACTTTTTAGTTTCCTTTCATTGGAAAGGAAAGTGAAAAGCCTGGACAGTGAAGAAGTCTGTTACATATGGATGACATCTAGCACGCCCATACAGAGCAACATTACTAAGTGTTCTGACTCATCTCTCAAGTCCAGAGTATGAGTAGCCATCCCCCATACAATCGCTGTTTCCAGCTCAGTAGGAATTGATTCAGTAGTGACCATGCCACCTCTTTCTTTTGATGATGTACTGATACTGTTGAAATGTCACTTGGCTGCAAACAGAAATACCTAGTTTACCCCAAACCATTCCCTTCCACATTTCAGACAAGAAAGCATCTTCTGAATCAGTATTTCAAGTTCCATTCCCCTTAATAGCTGCTTAAAGTAGCTCATCTTCCCTTTGTAAAGGTCAGCATTCTGTATTAACCAGTATCTAGAACAGAGTTAACCATGAACAGACAATACAGTGATCTGCTATGAAAACTACTAGGGAGTTTGCAGTGGAGCAGTTCCACAGAACTGCAAATACAGTTGTGGGCAAGAGGCTCCACACTACCTGCTAGTCAAGAAGGGAAGCTGTAGGGCTAGAAATCTATCAGTGAGTCAGATGTGAATATTCAGTTTTAGAAAGTGAAGAATTATCTAAAGCTTTCCTTGACAGCTTCTCACTAGCAGCACAAGCCAGGACATGAACACACATCTGCTGGTTTGTCTTTAAAAAAAAAAAAAAAAAAATCTTATCTGCATCATAGCTTCCATATCTTTGTAAATTCTCATCTTGTTTTGAAGGCACATACCTGTCCAAAGAGCCAATCCCAGCACAGTCTGGTCTCTCGAGTCCTTTAGACTAAAGTCAGGAATAATTTGCAAGTTGTTGGTAGCATGAAGAGCATTAGCTACAAAGAAACCATAGGGAATTAGAGTGTTCTTGTACTTGACCTGCAGTTGCACATTGAAAGCTGCAGCAGTAGCAATGTCCCATTTTGAAGTAGGCTGTTCCTTTAGCAGTCAGTTTGAAAGATCTGAGCAAGATAGCTTCAGTTTCCCAGATGTGATACTGCTTAGAATTCAGGTAGTATTGCCACTACTGCCTAATCTTAATACTTATACTAAAAAACGTTCAACTTGCTAGCTAAGAGGCTTAACTTGCCCCCTTTATCTCCAAATAGAGTGGCATATACAAAGCTCTGAGAATGAGGAGTGGAGGCTGTAGTGCAAGATGGTGGCAGCACACTTCCTTCTCAGCTCCCTGGGATGGAAGAAATTCTCCCCAATTCACCTACTCCCTTCTAAATCCCACTTACAGTAGGAGACAAAATAGGCCTTGCTTCAGCTGTCAAAC
The DNA here is from genome assembly GCA_024606505.1 of Aquila spilogaster. Lineage (NCBI taxonomy): Eukaryota > Metazoa > Chordata > Aves > Accipitriformes > Accipitridae > Aquila > Aquila spilogaster. Next base: position 25,343 of record JANHGO010002843.1, read on the forward strand.
TCCTTTCCTGCTGCTAGAAAGGAGCTGAACTAGTAGCATTTAATAAACTGTTACCTCCTAGTATTTCAGTACCAAAGTCTCAACTCAACTATAATACTAGCATTACTCCATACAAAATAGTCTTACTGAGAGCTGGGGAAGGCAGAAGTCTAACCACAGAAAGATACCTTTATCCATATTTGATTCCAGCATTTACCCGAACCAAATGCTTTGGCAGGGAGAGAAAAGGGATCTCAGTTGTACAGTTAGAATACAGCCTGGGGCTAAGTGTTCAAGTCCATTATCCATAGTGGAGAATTTAGAAAGATTCATGGGCAAATTAAAATTCAAATCATCTGCTTAAGACTAGAAAATAAGACTGTGTTTAGCCAGTCTTATTAATTGCTCTACTTAAACAATGTTTACAGGAAGACATGCTTTATTAGTGGTTTGTCAAAACACAGTTTAGATGCCATCTTGACATACTGATCCACTACAGCATCAATACTGTCTGAACCAGAAAAAAACTTACCTTTTTGTTCCAGGATGACTGACACCACATCTGGGTGATTGTAAGCAATAGCCATGTGAAGGGGAGTTTGCAGATAAACATTCTCTGCTGTTGGAGAAGATGCATCCTTCTGACCAAGCACTGCTTCTGCTGTCTGGATGTTTGGATTGGCTCCTTGTTGCAGAAGTTCTGCTGTCAGGTTTGCTAGGCCATGCCTACAGGCTGTATGCAGTGGTGTTTCTCCCTTTAATAAACAGGATACTAGGTTAACAGCTGGGACATGAAGAGAAGTAGCTTTTAAATTACTATGCCCACAAGAATTGACATGAAGACCTTAACTCCTAGTAACTAAAGGTCCTTAGGACCTTCAAACTACATGAGTTAGCCTATCTTAAGAACTTTATTAGAACAGGCACTGAGGGAAGTGTTAAAAGCATATTAACAACTGGTGATGCTGCAAGAACAGTGCCACGAGAACGCAATTGTTGTCTGATCACTAGTAAATATCTGAAAATATGCAAAAGGCTCAGCAGGTGTTCCAACTTGCTTTAAGCTATGGTTAACAATGATGGATCTCTGCTATCTTATCTCTGAATAGAAATAAGGAAACTTTCAGACTACAGTCTATAAGTTTCTGCTTTTACCCATTTGTTTTGGTGGTTGACTTTTGCTCCATGAGTTGCTAGGAAGAGAGAAGCTGCCTCATTTCCTGCACCAGCTGCCCTCTGAAGCAAGCAGTTTCCTAAAGAAAAACCATGAACACTGTTAGAGTGCTACTCCAACCACACTTTGATACAAACAAGTGTGGTAGCACCTTCCCCACTACCTTGCAACATTAAAGTTTGAAGCCAACAAAGAAAATCCTACTGACTGGTAGTCCCCTTGCAATGCTGGTCTGTGATGTGCACTACCATTTAGCAATTACACATTTTGAAACTGTAAAGAGGATACTAGGACCTGGCAAGGAGTCCAGATTTTCTGTCACTTCCTGCAAGTCAAGCTCAGCTTGGGACTGTCAGTGTTCCAGCTCTGGTTAAAGCTACTACCACCTACCATTCATTGTGCAGCACATGCAGTTGAAACCTCATTCAGCTCCTCAAAGTGCAGTTAGCATTAAGCAATTAACTTACAAGCCTTCCACCTACACAGAAATACAAACTTCTGTTTTACCTGTTAATGTGTCTGGAGCATCTGTATTGCTGCCTCGTTGGATCAACCTTGCTGCAAAACTGTTCTCATCAAATGAGGTTCCATTTACAACAGGGGCATCCTCAAAAGGGTTTACAGACTGATCAGACGATACAGTGATATACTGAACTGCAAGCCACAGAGCTGTGCTTCCTTCATGATCCTTCAGCTCCAAGTCTAGTCTAAAAATAAGAGTTAATGTTCCCCAATTTATACCTTAAAAGTGGTTCCCCAATGCAGCTTTAGCTTCAAGTGTCTGAACGGCTGTACTAGTTTATCTAATACCTCACTGACAACTTTCACTTGCCAAGAAACCTACTGTAGCTCCAGTTACTTCAGAGAATTTGTGAATACTCTGAAACAAGCAAGACACCTTTTAGTGACTACTAGATTTAAGCTCATTGCTCCTAGGAGAAGTGTGGCCCTTGTAGATTTGGGCTCCCACTACATGTAACAGAGGCAAATCCTCTTGTATTTGAGTAAACTGTGTACAAGAAACACAAATTCAACTACAAAGAAACTGAGTTAAATGAAGTATTCTGCTTCATCACCCTAAGAAATCACCTGTATTAGCTTTAAGCAGAACCCAAGTTGAACTCAAGAACGTATTCAGACATTTTAAGAGTCTTATTACTCCTTTTAGCTCCACTACAAATGAAGTTATTGCTACATTTCACCTAGCCCTCTTTGAAAAACAGAGATGCCATTTGCTTCCTCTTTACAGTAGGGCAAAAACTTACTTGGCTTCTGGCATCTTAAGTTATGCAAAGCCTTTACACTTTTGCATCCCATGCCTATTGCTAGCCTTATTGTAAAGCAAAAAGGCATTGAAGAGTTGTTAAACCACTTTTCATATCTTCACTGTACAAGGTACCCTCAGTGTATTTAAGTAAGACTTACTGTTTGCACTGGAGAAGCTGACTGAATACAGGTTCATTCCTGACCACAATTGACACATGTAATGGGGTCCTGTAATTGGAGCAAAGTAGAGAGTTACATTAGTAATAAGGAGACACTTAAGATTTTGTCCAGTCACCAACATGCCCCTACAGATTTATGGGGTTAACTTTTGTCTCTGCTTTCAGAAGGGCACAAGCACCTCTTGAAAGAAAGCAATCTACACTTTTAGTGGACATGATTCCAGTTAATTTAGTAATAAGCAACTCTTTACACTAATAAGAGCTAACCTTCAGGGAAAAAGCGCAAGAGCTTGACCTATCAGAACTGACTAGCTGATACACTCTAAGTCTTCTATGTCATTTTATGTACTTGTTTGCCCAACCTAACCCATAAAGCAGTTTACAGGCCCTACACTTCAGAAAAACACACTGCAGATACTAGCTCTTTGAGATAATTTCAGTTCCACTGACAGCTTCAAAGAGAAGTACCTTTCAGGAATACTATTTGTCATTTTAGTTAGCTTGCTTTACTGTTCAGTGATTCAATAAACGCAAATTAATTGTGTGCCATGTGTTCTGACACAATCAACTCACCCCAGCTTTCTATAGCTGGGCTATGTTTAACTGGTCATGACAGGGTACCATTCAGCCTGCACAGCTTTCTGCTTTGAGTGCTACCCACAAGTATCAAACTGGATTAATGAATTCACCTCTCCTGCTTCCAGGATCACCTGTGCTTTGCTGTCAGACCTGAGCAAGTTCTTAGGAGGCTGCATCTAATCACTACTGCATTATCTGTTAAAATGG
>JANHGO010002844.1:0-28724 GCA_024606505.1 Aquila spilogaster
CCCCCCCCCCCCAAAACAAGTTGGACTATATTTTCCACAGTGCTGTTATGTGATTTTTCAATTGTTAGCCACAGTTATTAGCTTTTTTGTATTCGATATTCTTCATTTCCAAATATTTTCTGTTAGCAGAAAATATCAGAAAGTATTCCCTGGTTTTCACAGGGCTGAAAAAAAACATGCAAAATTGAAATGCAATAATTAAAGCACTGCTTTGGCAATATTAAAAACCACCGTGAGTAATTAGGCTTCTGATTCTACTCTACTATGTCATTATCAAATCTAAACACTGAAAATTCCTTACAATTTCCCAAGTGGTGGGTGTGGAAACTTATCTGCTATTAATAAAGTTTTCTTATGTCATGAGTTATAGAATACTGTAAATAACGATTTTAAAAAGTCACTGTTCCCGTTCTCTTAGTAATATTCTATTAAGTGTCAAGAGTACCCAATTTAATTCCTGGCACTGTATTCACAGTAAAGATTCAGATAACAGATCTAGATTAAATCATCAATATACAGGCACTCATCTGCAGCCTCTCTATAAATCGAGGAATGAGACTCAGGCAGTTAGTTTTATAAATCTAGGCTAGAAACTCCAAATAGCACTTAAGCAATTCACTGTTAAACAGTACAAGTGAGGGAAGCATGAAAGATTTCTGTCTAGGCAAATAGATTATTTTTATTTTTTATCTAAAATAATGATTTGCAAATCATTTTCACTCAAATTTAAGAGCAGCTTTTATTTTTTTTCAAAAATGAATAATCCAGATATAAATGAAGTCAGTATTGTCCTACTCAGCACTGCAAACTCCTCTCGACCAGCTCAGAAATGGAACCAGGGTCCAAGATCCTTTATGCAGAACAAGGAATAATTGAGGTCTGTGTTGCACTTCAGCTGAGATTTACAAAGTTAATAGTTCTCTAGCAGAAAGCTTATGTGACTATAGCAGCTGGGAAAGCATTTATATCATCCACCTTCACCTTAAAACGGAAGCACAGTATCTTGGGCCCTAACAGTATGTCATGAAGATGATGTGTGTCATATTTCCCTATTATATAGGGCTTGAAACTAAATGGATCATGGCTCCACGAGCAAGATAAATAAAAACACTGACAAGCACCGTACCAGACTTCCAGTAGGAGAACACAGAAATTCCAATTTTTCCCCCTTATGATACTGAAAACTAAACAAATACCAAATGACAAACGTGTATGGATAAGGCATTTCTATTTGCATACCTCACACCATTTGCATCTAAATAAAATAATCTTTGATATTGTAGCGCTAGCACATTTCAACATTCAAGTCATCAGTTTTAAACAGAGATAATGAAGAAGTCAGAGAAGCTGGTTTATCATTTGTTCACTAACTGTAACTGGTAAAGATTAAAGTAGCAATCGCATAGCATGTGCTTGCACCTCAGTTTAACATCAGCCCCAAGTCTCCTCCCTTACAAGATCTGCAGAGTAGAACAGATAGGGAGTTGTTAGGAACGTGTTTGTTGTCACATTAACTCATCTGGCTTACGAATACAAAGAAACTTACTTTTCTGTCCTTGCAACATGAACATCGGGATGAGTTAACAATAATAAGCCACAAGCAGGATATCTGTGCACAAATCAAACAGAACAGCTTATCTACAAGTGTAGCTACCACCTCCTTAATCAGGGGAAGCATTATGTAAAACAGATAACAGTGTTGGATTTTGTGGGCTTGGGGAGGCATTTTTACCTTTTTGTTGTTGTTAAATAAAGCTTCTTAAACAACTGAAGAGCTATTTTTGTGCCTTCTTTGACATGTGACATGTCCCAACACCATAATCATGCACTCCAAATGAGAAGACAATTAGATTAGAATCAAAATGACAGCTAGTCATAAAATTACTTGATTAAAAAGTAAGATTAGGCGGTAGGTGCATTCTTGAGTTCTCTGATGTATTTCTATTCAGAAGTATGTTAAAAGCTTCTTTGCATAGGTGCACTTTGCATTTCATTGCTTCTCATTTCATTATACAGTGTGATTCTGCCTTGCCAAAAATGGCTTTTTATAGTTGAGGAGAGTTTTGTAATCCTCTAATTTAAAAGAAACATACAGAGAGCTCAGCTAGCTCTAGCGCTAGCTCATGATTTATTTTACAAGCAGTTTCACACAGCTCTTTACTAAACAGACGTTCTTTGTGCTTTATTACAAGTTTGCTCCATTGAGTCATGCTCTCTGTGGGATGTTGCGTCTATATTTTATTTTACTCTTGCCATTAATTACCTTGTGGGCCTGTATCATGTCTCTCTCAGTGTCATTTATTATAACGGCGCCTGCTAGCGTTGCTCAAGTTAAGAGGCTGTCAGTATTTCCATTAGAAAACCCATCTCTCTGGGGTTTATAAGTCAGCTGTAAAACTTTACTCCTGGTTGATGGTTGGCATACATGGTCACAGCCAGAAGGTTTCTTTCTTTTCTTAACATTAACAAAGAAAAAACCAACCCACAATGTTTTAAAGTCACAGACTCAGACATGAGTTTTGAGACTGTTTTTAAGCTCAGAAGCAGCTTCATTTCTTTAAGCCAAGCAGGCTATTTGGTGATAATCTAAGTCACTGCTTGTGAGGTTTTTTGGTTTTTGTTTTGTTTTTTTTTTTAATGGATCCAAACCAGACTTTCACTTCCTTCCTATCGCTGAACTTGCACCCTTAACACCTTGCCTCCAAATAACAGGCCCAGATTCTGCTCCTCTGTAGTTGCTGCAATATGAAACAGCTTTCAGATAGTCCTTCAAAAAATCTACTTTTTTTGTCTGAGACCATAAATGAAGGCACAGGCTCTTCTGCCTTTGTCTCTACATCCACCATGTGTTCACTTGCATTTATTATTTTGTCCCCACTTGGAGTAGAACTAGGAGGAGATAACCCATAAGACCTACATATACCAACAGCTGATTATTTTTTTTTCACAGTTTAGAATGAAAATGGGTGCCTCAAAAGCTTCATCATGATGATTTGGGGACAATTTGGAAACCAGAAGCCTGAAAGTGCAGGCAGTCAAGGAGCATCCACAACATTCCAACAGCCAGCACCAGTGGTGAGGGGCTCAGCTGGGCCAAGAACCTTACCCTGTCACATGCAGCTGCCTGAAGATCTGTCTGGACTCCACAAATTTACTACGATCGGGCTGTCCCTATAGAACACATTGACAACTCAGTCTCTTGATGACACAATAGAAAAACACTGTGAAGTCAGTTTTTCCCATTCTACTCCAAGCCATCAAAGAACGTAACATTAGCTTTCTATGAGAGGACATATCCAAGAGGAAAACAAAGCAAACTAAAGAAGCTTGCAGGCTAAATAATAGGTATAGATCTTTGTTTAACAAGCAGAAAGCGCAGGATTTGAAGATGTTTGATCCCTGTGATCCAACTGCGAGAAAGTATCTCAACAGAATAGGAAGGGTATGCATCCACAACTGAATACGTATTAGTTATCATAGTGGCTGGTTATTTGTCACATAAATAAGGTATGAAAATTCTACCTCGATCACTTCTTCCCAAATAGTCTACTGAACACAAACCACAACTAGTTTTCACACATTGCACAATGGAATGTACAGAAAATAAGCCTGAGGTATGTAAGTATTGGCACACTGATTGTAACAACAGGCTAGAGACACTGCCTTACATCAGGTTTGTGCTTCTACTGAAAAACCGTCAAGAAAAGTCATAATTAGACCAAAGTTGCTCAACTCAGAGAGCATCTTAGATACCACAACACTGTAGCATCTGCTTCAGAGTTTGAATATAGCACAAAGAAATTCAGCTTTATAACATTATTCTTTTAAATCACTTAAGCCAGCATCAAGGAGTTGCATCCTATCAAGAATACTGTGGCTGCACAAGAGTGTTAAAGCTTCCCAAAGTGGTTCAAATGTCCATGCACTATCCTTCTCCTGAAATGAATGTTTCAAAACACAGCAAAGGAGGGAATCAAGTAACCCAATTAAAGCAATCATAAAAAGAAAACAAGTTACAGAAGAATACATTACATTTCTATTAATTTATACACCAACTGTGTAATGGTGGAAAATAAGGCAGTTATCAACTACATTTTTTTTTTTAAGCTGCAGACTCAGAACTGGCTGTTGCAAAAGAAAGCAAGGTTTGAAAGATAGATCCAGAATTTCTTGGTCCTCTGGATACTGGTCCTAGCATCTGTGGCTGGGGTTTTTCATGGGGTGCATGTGTGTGTGTGTGTGTGTGTGTGGTTACTGTTGCTTTGTTTTGTGTGTTTTTTTTCTGTATTTTGGAATGTTTGTGTTTCTGTGTGCACGCACATGTGTGTGAGACTCGGTGGGTTTTTTTTGGCTGCTGCTCTTGCAGGTGGTGTGGGGATTGCCTTAGGACATGCATATGTATGATTACTGAAACAAATCCTCCCTTCCCCGTTGAGCAGCTACATTTAATTAATTACCAGGCTAGCAGACAGGTAACTATAGCACTTGCATCAACCCTAAACACATCATTATATGCAGAGAAAGAACTTACGATGAGAATTTTTGATAAGCAAGGCAAAAGCAGATAAAGGCTTGTGGTTCCCTCTCCCCAAGATACTCATTTGAGAACATCACATCTGCGCCTGAAGTACACGGCAATAAATAAATCCTGGCTTTGTGGCATTCTGCTTCATTGAGTAGCTGTGCTGCTCCAAATATCTCTTGAACTTAAATCCCAAGAGTAGGGCTGAGTGTGTAAGCCCCAGCTCAATATTGAGTGCTAAACAAATTTTCACCTAATGAATTGAAACCTTCTCATGCTAGTAGGCCCAGTGTTTTGGCATCAATTTAATTTCACTTGCCAGAATTTTACAGAGAACAACCTTATAAAGGAAAGTATCAACTCCAGCTGTATAGAAGTGTTTTTTATTTTCTGTTCCAGTAATGCCCAAACAACATTGTTGCCTCATGAACAGTAATTCCAAATGTAATCTAGAGATGCATTTGAACAGAGGCTCATATATACAGTCCCAAAAAGCTGAAATCCTCTGTTCAAATGCATCACTCAGATAAAAATATATCTAAGAAGAACAATTCAGAACAAGAGTTCAACCTTTGATTCCAATTTCTCTGTTTGGTTTTCTATTTCTACTCCTAGCTCTTACTGGAATTAGTAGTGTTTACTTATTTTTGTCTTCCAAGTTTACACTGGCACTAAAGATTCACTTCAAACAAGAAGTGGTAGCTCTTCAATAAGATCCATGTTCATATCCAGTCCACAGCAAGCTTACTGCTCATAAATCAAACTGATATTTCTCAGTAACTCCTCTCCAGCTACTCCGCTCCAAAAAGGAACTGTCAGTCATGTTTATGGGATAATTTTCATTTTATTACTGTGGTTGACTAACAGGCTTTCTTGCTAGATCTGACCTATGCTTGCCATTCTAAAATAAATGGAAGTGATGCCTTGAAGTATTTGCTGCTGTGGGTTTATTACAATTAACTTTTGCACATCAAAAGCAGCAACTTTCTTGGCTGAAGATAAAACCTTCTGTGAGGAGATTTCCTCAGCTATAGATAGCAACAGGCTATATAATCACTCTTCTACAACTCACGTCTATTACTAAACATAAATTACATATTAATATGGTTGCCTCTCTTTTCAGGAAATGAAGAAGGTTGACAATCAGTGTAAAGCTCTGATGTGCCAGTATTCAGGATTACTTGCACTGGTCTCTACAAAGATACACAAGTAACAAATGCCATTGTCAGAAAAATACTGCATTATCAACACGCCTTTGTTTTCTGCACACCACACCTCTCTCCAAATAGTTACAGAAAAAGCAATGGCATGGTATTATTCCCTGCACTGAAACCTGTGAGGAAGTAAGTTTATGAAAAACTTTCAGCTTAAATCTCCTACATAAACTCTGATAAAAAATAAATAGGAGTAAAATTGGAGAAGGTGCCTCAGAGGCTTTGAAATAAAGTTTTAAATAGACGTTATGACATACTTTGGAGAAACTCAGCTTATTCAAAGATGAAACCATAAGCAATCTCATTTTTTTTTTAAACTGCATTATCACAGTTTACTAGAGAACATATTAAACAGAAACCCCTTTGTTTAGATTTGTAACCATTTTTAAGGAGTGAGACCTTGGGAAGATGAAAAGCTCTTGAACCCACAGCGAACTTCAAGAATCGCAATAATAGAAAGCACAGCTTTATCCTAATAAAGATATTGTTTGTCTGAAGCTGTTTTAGAAATGTTATGGAAGATTTATGAAATACTACGAGTTGGTTAAATTTACTTGGGATGAATTAGACAAAACTTTTTATGTGTTTTTAACCTGGGTAGCAATGATTACAGACATCCTATGCATTGCTTTGTGATTCAACTGATCTATCATTAGGAAATACAACTACTACTTCCAATACACTACTTAGCAGGGATATTGTCAAATACACACTTAAGGCATTATCTGGCTGTTGCTGATAGGAGAATACAGAGCTTGCAGACGTACAAGTCAAATGAGGTAGAAGAAAGCCTGAACTACCATTGAGAAGACAAATTGGTCAGTTCAGAGATAGGGGACTCAAAGGTGCTTAAAACGATTCTGAGCTTTATGAACGTCTAATACCAGACCCACAGCTTTTGGCCTAAGGCACAAAATGTTCTCCATTATAGATCTTTCATTTTACATGTATGTAATACAAGCAGGAATCCTCAAAAGGGTTTCCATTATTTACATCAAACCCTACTGGTCCTGAAGTACAGACGCAACCATGTCTTATTCCACCAGCATACTTCTCTTCAGCACAGAGTTAGGAGGACAACGGCGCCAAACAGTTAATTCTTAAAAACTGGAAGGATCCCTCCATGGAGGGTTCTACTCCACAGAGGACATTCAAACATTTTCACTCACTTAAATCCTTTTGCCAGTACCAGTGGGGATGGGAGAAACCATCTAGAGGGTTCAACTCTCCACAAAAGCTATTTCATGGGAGTATGCGGATTAAAAAGCAGAGAAGAAACATGAGACTTCATTAAATGTGAATGAATTCTGCCATTAAATATTTGCATAAAGTGAACACAGTAAAATAGCTGAATCAACTCCAGAAATTGCCCACAAGCCTTACTATTTCGTTGCTCAAACTAGATGCATTACAAAAATGCCAAAATACTGTTGTTCTGATTTTCATACAGTGATTAAAACAGTAGACAGATGAAAACATTCTTTTTTTGATATCAAACCCAGCAAACTGTAATAACCTTGCAAACGTTAACTCTAATTATAATTGAAACAACAGACAAGCTGTTGTATTTTAAGAAGTGTATTGATTGAATTCCTTGTCTTTTTTCTTATTTTTTTTTAGTGCACCATTATCTTCTAGCAAAATATTTGATTTATGATGTAGATACAGTGTAAGTTTTATCCCCATATGTGTCGTAAAAAAATAAAGACAAAGCAAACTTCTAACCAGGAATGACACCACATGTCAGCATTCCTGCAGTTTGTAGAAGAAATGCGCTATCATGCGAGTAGCACTGCAGAGGACTAGGGCAAAACAAATTAGATGAGTAACCCATAGGGGAAAAAAGCCACTTAGGAATGATTCCAATACCTTTATGCTGGAAATGCTGGAACCTTACAGTCATTCACAAAGAACATTTTTTCCAATCAAAATTAACGTCTTCCCTCCCCTCTTTGATTTAACCTTGTCCACTAATGCACAGCCTTCTTGAAAAGCAATTTGAAGTCAACAACACAAATTCCATTATTACCTACGTTTTTCAACCAGACAAGATTAATACATAGCCCAAATCTGTGCTTAAATCACTTGTAAATTAGTATGATCTTGGAGGTGAAACAGTATGATTTGGACTGTTAGAACATACATAGCTAATTTAGCACCAGTACATATCTGAACTTGAAGAATGTCATATCAGAACTCAAAGACAGAATGATACTGTTATTTTAAACTTACAGTTATAGTATAGTACTTCAAAAAAGTCACTCCATTATTCAATGGTAAGGAAGCTAGTCCAGACACACAAAAACCTAACTTTGCTGGTCACAGCACAGGAACCACACCTGGAAGCAAATCAGAAGCTGGCTGTGCATGGGTAAGCAATCCTGGTCAACAGGATGCATGGAACCACTCCAAGACCCTCTACACATAACAAGCACTGTTTCAGCCCAGCTACCATACAAAGCACTCTGCTATTAACCTTAGATTTGCAGCCTATACACACAAGGAAAATGAGCTCTTCTCTTAACTAAGTACAGTATTTTAATGTTAATAGATGAGCATGGAGAAGCCTGCATAGTCACCACCATAACTCTAGGAGGATAACATACAGTGTCTGTAGAGCAATCATATAAATGTTCAGTAAGGTATTATTTAAACAAAGAAATATCGATGAGATTGCCTGCTGACTTCACAGTAGAGAAATACTTCAATGTTCTCAACAGAATAAATTTAGAGTCAAGGTTTTATTTGCATGGAAATGCACCAAAATTTTACCTTCTAAGCGACCTGACATTCTTTTCAGATATTGATGCAAGGAAAAAGCAACAGAGACATAATATGGAAAGTTGAGGGGAAAAAAGCCAATCACATCTAATAGTGTAATATGAAACTAAGTAAAATGCTGATTATTGTTTCAAAAAATAAGCATTTTAAGACAAGAGAAGAATGTTGTAGCAGCATCAAAATTCCGCAAGACCTCACTGCAGCCTTCCAATATTTGAAAGGAGCTTATAAACAGGAGGAAAAACAACTTTTTCTATGAGTAGATTGTGATAGGGCAAGAGGGAACCATTTTGAACTAAACAAGGGGAGATTCAGATTAGAAGTTACGGAGAAATTTTTTTACGGAGAGAGTGGTGAGGCACTAGCACAGGCTGCCCAGAGAGGTTGCAGATGGCCCCATCGCTGGAGGTATTCAAGGTCAGGTTGGACAGGCCTGATCTAGTGCCTGATTTAGTATGTGGCAACCCTGCCCACTGCAGGAGGGTTGGAATTAGATTATCTTTGAAGTTCCTTCCAACCCAAGATACTCTATGTTTCCATGAATTTCTACATGCACTCCACCCCCAACCCCAAAGTATTTTTTTCACCTTCTGTTACGGTGGGAATAGCTCAACATTAAAATTAAATCATTTCCTACTGTAAAACTGCTCTTACACAGGATTTGATTTTATGAGTAAGTTGGAATTCTGGGAGCTTCTTTTCAAAGTAAAGTACTTGTATGCTTTGAAAGACAGCAGCTCTAATCTTACAGTGAAATGTAAATGGAGACAACGCAGCTTCATAACAGCCAAAAACCAAACACGGAAAAAAAAAGTATTCAGCTGCTCAGGACTGTTGTTCCAGCACAGCTACCTGTCTAACAGGGAAAGTGCCAGTACTCTCCTCGGAAGACTGAGGAGGATTAACTTCTGCAAATACAGGGGAAGCTGTCTCAGCAGCTCTGCAGAGCTCATCACTCTCCACATACACCGGCACTTAAAACGCGCATCCTCAGTTGAGCCTTCTCCTGTACTGCACTGGACTTCTGGGAAGACTGCTGCTCACTGTACTCCAGTCTACAAGGCTGTTCTGAAGAGGGAGCTCAGCTTCTACAGGTCTTGCAGAGGAGAAGATTCGCTTCTAGCCTTCAGCAGCTCACAGCATCAGTCAGACCTAGCCACCAAGTGCCTCTAAGAATGACACTAGATGCAGGGTGATATCTGAAAGGGGAAAAAGCCATCCTGCTCTCAAGTCAATGCCTTTCTGTTGCCAGAGGACAGGAGTCCATCCTACTGTTTGCCACAAGAAAAACCTAAAGCACTTTAATGTAGAAATACAACAGCATCTCCAACAACTGCATGCAGTGTGAGTGATGGGAAGGAGAGAACCACAAACTCATCAAGACTATCACTTCTCCCAGGCTGCATTTCTGCCACCCAAACCAAAGCTTCAGAAGAACAAGTCTTTTAAAGCCCCTTTTCATTACCCATAGGAAAAGGGATGAAGCTCACCATTGCCGTTTATTTTTCCAAAGTCAAAACATGACAGAACAAAAATTGAATAAGCCTCTCAAATCCTAAAAGCTATGGCAAACTTTTGGGACTGGATTAAGAGCCTGAACACACAGCTTTACGAGGAGGCCATGCAGAGGGAGCATCAGTGCCTCAGGCAGCCCAGTAAACTCTGAGTGAACAAAGAGCAGAGCAACTCTTACCTTCAGGCTTCAAAGGGTGCAAAATACATCTCCGCTAATGCTGCTCATTCTGGTCCTGGGGCTAGTGGCAGAGACCACTGTTCCAGCTTTTTCTGAACTTTAGAGAAGGCTGTGCCACTGAGAGCTTTAAGCCTCATGGTTAAAGTACACAGAAGCTGAAATTGCATTCAAATAATGCAGCAATAGGTGCAGATTTTAAGTAGCAGAGAGGTCTGCTATGAGCACATATCAGAAAACCTATTTAAACTTATAGAGCCCAAACATGCAATGTTATCAGTGACCAAGCTAACTTAGTTATCCATTCCCTTTCCCACCGTGAGAGAAGTAAATTTACCAGAATGTGTAAACTCATAACACATCTTTTTCTTTTATCTAACTTGGAACTGAGGTGCCCACTAACCAGAACAAATCAGGAGGAATTAAAGAGGTCCTTTGAATAGAGTGGATCAAAGTAAATCTCTGCCTGCTACATTACAGCTGTTTAAAAGCGCACTCCTGTTAGGTTACTGTATACACAAATCACGGGGGGGAAGGGGGGGGGGGTCATTACACCTGCTTCTCCAATGCCTTGGGACTGTTCACTAGTTAACTAACCATTCCTAGTTTCTTTCCCAAAGATAAAATAGTGGCTGTAACACATTCTGTCTTTGATTGCTGCCAAGAGTTATTTACGTCTTTAAAATGCAAATCAAAGTATAATAGCAATTGAACTCTTCTTTCTTTTTATGTTGAAATGTCATTCAAGAAAGCCTATTCCAGGCTTTCTCAGAATAGACAGACGCTGTTTCCTTACAATGCCTTGCAGTTGAGTTTATCATGAACAACCTGAGGGGGCAAAATTTAAGGAGTAAGAACTGCTCACGCAGTGCAGGGAGATGAGCAATTTAATTGCTACTTGCAGATGCAGGCTTCTATCTCCTCTGCTAAATACCATCTTTTATTGTAGAGGAAGTGAGCCACATTTATTCTTAAAGGACTTGTTTTGTAGTAGGCAGATGCAGTCTTTAACTTTAAAGAGAGAGAAAGTAATAAATATTTCAGAACACCCACAGGTAGTTTGTGAACAGTAGTTAACGCCTATTCAAACTGCAAGGGATGCTTCAGAGGAAGTAGGCTTCAGGCAGTTTGCCCTTTACTACTTCACTCTAGACACAAGATGCTTTACTTATCTTCCTGCAGTTACATCCACCAGCATAATTCATCTGCTTGGAATACAGAAATGGTCCGTCATCATTGCTTCCTTAACTGGTGAGACTTCTATCATGAGCCATTTGAAATACAGCTTCTTCTACTCTACTTTGGCAGTAAGATCCAGACATGCAAATTCAATGTCATAAGATATTTAATATTTCCCTACTAATAATACACAGGAAACGTCTGCACTAAGCCAAGTCAAAGCCTTACATCCCCATCTAGCTTACATGTGACCACAATAACATGAATTAAACTTTGCTGAAGCTGAGTGGTAGTGCATTGCATCAAATGCTCTTCAGAATTAGTTGATTTATGTCATTTTTATTTCTTGTAGATGTGAGAGAAATAGTTTGTATTTATGAAGCCTGGAAACTTAAGACATAAGTGGCTGAGATTCTGAGCTCATCTTGTGACTCTGGCAATTGATGCCTCAAGTTTGACAGGCCACCAAGCACAAGAAATCTAGTACAATTTATTTCAATTGGATTTGGTCACTCAAATATTTCAGGAATCTGAGTTACAGAGATGAGGCTTTAACCAGCCATTGCTCAAGAGAGGAAGAAAGGCAAGAAATATTACATACTTCTCTTAAAATATCATCAGGCTCTGAGAGCTAAATGAATCTCTGAAATAGAAGGGAATAGACTTGTAGACAAGTTACACTCAGACAAGCTATAATGCTTTCAGCAGTCCTTAGAGAAGAGTCGTACACGGTATTTTTGCAGTATTGCACTATAGTCCACAAACCTGCATGCCTAATGCTCAGGACCCAAATTCAAAACAAGGGAAACAACTGCAGAGGCAGAGACTTGTTAAAGGACTTAACACTTCTGACTTTTGTAAATGGAACATGTACAGTTTTGGGGTGGTAGAGCCCTTAAACCATTGCTGACGAGTTTTATATGCACACTAGACATCCTCAAGGATATTTAGAGAGCTAAGGAACTTGTATGCAAAACTTGACACCAGTAATACCCATGGAACACAAACACTTCTGTAGAAAAGGATGAGGTGCGTAAACATCCTAATACAAAGCTTGGTAAATAAGAGTCAGCTAAATAGCTTGGCCGTGTATGAATTTGCTTCCAGATGCTGGAAAGCCCAAACAATCATAACATTAGAGGCTACGATGCCAGGCACTTATATGATGGAAAAGAGAAGCAATTCTGACAAAAGAAGTTCCTTCATGACCAGCCAACGTAGTGCATGCACATTCTTGTCAGGAGAGAGACACAGCTGTGCTGCAGTTTTTCTATTCCCAGATCTCTATCCACTTCAAGGTGATGCTTTCTCCTTCACGAAGTCCATCTAACCATTCATCAGTGCTTGTGAATACAGGAAAAACTTTTGGATATAGCAACAAGGCCCTAGAGGTTTCAGAGCTGAGCACAATCTAAGACATTTCACTGTTTAGGTCAAAGCTCATGCAAAATATGAGCCAGTGAAAAGTGCATGCCTTACCTCTCAGGTTCTTATTAAATCACAGATCAACCTTTCTGCAGTCTAATAATAAAACATTTACACAGTCCTCACCAAGTATCACACAAAACTCATTATTTCAGTTACTGCTTACACATACTGAAAACCCTGTCAAAGCATTGCTATTTAGCCTGCGGACAGCAGAATAATTGTTTCTGCAATAAAGCCCATTGAGATAAGACTGAGGGCTACTCTGGAATCAGTTTTTCCTGTAGATACACCAATACACATACCCAGCATACTTTAGTTAGGATAAAGTCATCTCTGAGTTATAGCATTTGTATGACCAAAAAAAAAAGCAGAAGGATGTAAAGACAGTGATTGACTGCTTTAATCTTCCAAGTCATCACAGGACTTCAAGAAGCTATTTAATGGGTAACTTTGTTAGCACGTGTCTAAGGTTATTATATCATCCGGGATGTGTTCCAATGTCTTACCTAAACCACCCTGTCTTTGCAGTACCACACAAAGGGGACTATGGATGTTAGAACACGTATGCTGACATAGCATCAGATTGATAATGTGGATCTTACTGTTGTAAAAGAGAATCAGGTGGCTTTCCAAAACTTCTTTTCCTTCTAGAATACTAGAAAAGAAAGAAGAAAACAATTAAAATGTTTGTCACCTGCATTTCAACATTTTATTGTGAAATGATGCAATATTTCTCTAAAGTTTCCGACCCCATGCAATAGAAAGCATGAGAAAATCTCCTCAAGGCTCTTTTTTCAAAAACATTTTATTTCCTTTGCTACAAGTGTATTCACTACAAGTGTATTCATCTTCATTTTCAGAGCTTGGATTGTGAGGAAAAAAAAAGATGGGGGGGAAGGATGTGGGAGAAGAGAAAATGCAACTTCAAGTTCACTCCAGTCATCAAATAGCTAATTTTTTAATCTAATGACAGCTTGCAGTGTAAATTTTGCTTCCACACGGACTACTCACCAAAATGATAGTAAGTGATGTTGACACAAGATAACAAGTCATGGCACAAAGCATCTAGCAAACGAAGAAATCCCCAGGAAGAAGCAATGATAGCTTATCTTCTTAATTCTGAGACACTGGAGTTATTTGTGGATGGATCTCTGTCCTTTCACCAAGCCACTCTGACTCTTCTACTTCACTTTCATTCCCTTCCCTTTGATTTCTTACACGCACTCTGAACAAAATGCGTTGCATACTAAAGGACTCAGTCAGCAGCTGAATATACTGTAAGATTTAGACATGCCAACATTAACTCAGACTAGCACCATGAATGGAGGGCTGCACAGCATTCCCGCTCTACCAGTGGGATGTCAGGCCAGGACATCTGTCCCCCTGAAGGGTGATCAGCACCCATGGCACACATCTGTCTCAGGCAGAAGGCAGGAAGAGGCTCCTTTGCTGAACCCAAGCACTCACAGCAAATGTATGTCATTTGCTGATTGTTTTTCTACTATTGACATGAATCACAACACCATAATGAGTTCGGTCTTTAAAATACAAATGTGGAAATGGAACACAAGTCATTTGAAGATATGAACTTATACCTTCAAAGGCTCTTAATCTAATTGCTAATGAAGTCTATGAGACAGGATATCTGATTTTGAGGAATCAGACCCCTCCCCCTTGATTTCAGATGACAGCCTTGAGTTTTCAACTATAGAGAGACCTTAAGACCCGAAAAGTTACTATTTAGGAAAAAAGAAACGACTAATGAATTAGAAAAAAAATCACAAAAATTAGGATATTTTGTATTATATTTCTAATAAGTTCTGAAATACTGTACTTCTAATAACATCTGTTACCGCAAAGCAGTAGAGTAACTATTATTTACTATACACTTTCTCACAAACACTGCAACTGCCTTTGCACCAGATAGCAATACAAAATAAAGAGAAGACCTTTGGTTATTCAATGTCTTCCCCCAGATTTAAACAGTCCAGACTTCAGAGTTCCTAATTATGTAATCCTCTAAAACCAAAAGATGATCAGTAATGACTTAAGATAGTAATATTTACTTCAGCTTTTGCCTATAATTGTGTATCACTCTGAGCAAAACACTTCATATTACTGAAGGAGACCTGTTCCATACTGTAAATCAGAGGTTTTTCAAAGAACTGTGCAATATTTGTTCCTCTGCCCAGTACACTGCCGTTGATAGTCTCCTTTCCAAGGACATATCCAGGCAAGTTAAGATTACAACAGCTTATGAAATCTGTCAGATTGCAGAACAAGGTGGAATGGAAAGCTGCATTTTTTTTCCTGATATAAAACAACTTGAGGGCACTAAAGGACAATGCTGGTGTACCTGAGGACTCCAACAAGGGCATTGAGAACCCATGCGGGAACCGTGGCTCTGTCTCCTGACAGAAAACAAACCTGATCAAAATGAACCACCCTGACCCCACAAAACCAAACCCAGTTCTAGTTACATGCCTACAGTAAGAATTATCTGACCTCACATGCCCACAAAAGGATAGAATACCAGCTTAAAGCCAAGATGCAAGGTTATCTCGCCCTCTGCAATGAGAATTAGCATACCAAAATATAAGGGAATGATTTGGAAAAATCACCAAGACCAATTTGTACTTTCCTCAACAGATCAGAGACATTGCACGCACAGCAGCTTGTTAAGCATTAAGTAACGTTTTTAAAAAGGCATTTAACAATCTGCTCCTTATGCAACTCTTTTCTAGCTAAATTGCACCTATAAAGTTATAGCAGATTTGCTCTGGAATCACAGCAAGCATGAGTTGCATGTTTTTATTACCTGGGACATGGTTAGCATATTATATTTCAATAACTACACATATACAGTTTTTTTTCACTGTACTTTATGAACAACCCAGCAAAGTCATCATATACTTCTGCATTATGAAATTGCTTTTAACTCTGATGCATCAGACACCAGAAAGCTGGCACGCTCAGAGTAATGAGCATTCTTCATCTGCTTTGCATTGTCCTGTTCACCTAACCATCCCACAGGCTTCTGTACATCCATCAGAAGTTGCTTTTAAATTCCAATAGACTTTTGGGGGTGTTTTTTTCACTGTTGTTTTTAATTTTTTTTATATCGTAAATTGGCAGTTTCCACACCACTGTCACTCTTCCCAGTTCCACATGCCAAGGATAGGATGAGCTTTCCAGCAGTATCATCCACCAGCACAACATGTCACAAGCCCTTCTGCCACAGCATTAAAGTTGATCTGCAGAGAGCAGCAATGATGAGAGAAGAAGGGCTTAGGGCACCCCTCCCTTTCGGTGCCACGGTCAGGTACTACCATTAGGGCTCCCATGCAGCTTTCAGCCTCAAACCTAAAACTCACTCAAAGATACAAAGTAGTTTGTTCTCTTTTAAAGTGAAATCTACCCAGAGGCAAAAAGATTCCAATGCTTCCCACAACCAACAGTTCTTAGAGCCAGTCCTTCATCAGTGTATGAAACACTACAGCAACCTGTGCCTGAAACGTTCGTGTACCTATGAGCAGCACTGAACTGCACTTTTTCCACTTTGTTCTCCATTATTAACACAAAATATTGCTGATTTTTTTCCTTTCACAAAAGGTCAGTGGTATCAGTTGTAGATAGTCCTTTTGCCTCATGAATAATCAATGAAAAAATCTGTTCTGTTCTTCTACATGCAAAGAGCATTAAGGATAAAAATATCCTTCATCCCACATGTATTTTCAAGAAACTTTTAGGTAAACTTCCTGCTGGCTCCTGTTTTCCAGTGGGAAACATACTTTAGCTGTGTTTATGCACAGATGCTTGTGCTTGTGCATGTCAAGGGTGTGTAGATGGAGAAGAAACTTGGAATAGATTGTACTTTTAAAAGCAAAGTGACCTTTGCATTATTGAAGCCTGTTGTCATGCTTGTTCACCCAGCATAAATTATGAATTGCCATTTCTGAGACATCAGGTCACTGCTCTTATGTGCTCCCACATTAACTTGCAAGACAATCCTTGATGATCTGAAGACATCAGGCATGCCCTTCTCTGGGGCTTTTCCTTCCCTGTCAATCCATGTGTGACAGCACAGCTGTTTCTAGAAGTTAGGTAGAAAAATAGTACCTGTGCTTCTGCCCACATGTCCATCTGCATAGACATGTATAAAATACGCTGCATTTCTTACATTTATAACCAGAACAGTCTTCCAGAGTGACAATCAGAATCACCTTTTTTCCCCAAAATCAAAAAGCCCAAGTATCATGAAAATATATCTGTGTAAATAAGATATTCTAGACATTTTCTATGAAATCAAAGTGATATTCCTAAGCAAAGAAACCATTTCTGCTCTTAAGCTGCATTTGTAAAAGGCTTATGGAATTATTGCATATTTAGGATCACCACGTAGCTACATTAAATCTCTTCATCTAGTTAAGTCATTATAGAGCCCTCCTCAGCACAGGAATGCCAAGTACGGCAGGGAGGGCAGTAAGTGTTGAATACAAACACATAGCTGACTTTGTAAGCAAATTCAGTCTAAGTCAAATTAGTTTCATGGGGCTTTTGGAGACAAAGAACTTCCCTCAAGTACACTTATTAAAAACTAATGAAATATGAGGAAAAGTCCGGACTTTTTCCTTTTGCTAAACTGCCTGTCCTCTATCTCAAAAATAATTTCCACTTTTACAGTCTTTTGACTTGCCATTTTAGACATGATTGGTCTAATATTAATTCATCATAATCAGCAACATTTATCTTATTAGAGAGCATCTGTTGAATTACAAGCGACAAGAAGAGTCATTGAACTATTCATCTTCTTTTTAAAAAGAAAAATTCAAATGGTTACAGCAGAAGTCTGAGAGCCAGAATTTCACTGTTCCAATCTCAGTTTGGTGACAACTCTTTGCAGAAACTCACATGGGTATTTTTTTTTCCCCTTTTTCTTTTGGTAAGCATTCAAGGAAAGAGCATACAGAGGTACGCACCTATGACACAGCCTTCTTGCACAACTTCGAGACTCAAAGTTTGCTGAACTTTGAGTTTAACATCTCTAAATTAAAAACCATCGAGGAAGAAATGGTAAGTATCATTACCTATTTGGTTTGGGCAGTATGAGTCACGTGCATGCAGCAGGTGAACTTCAAAGTGGGCAATATCGTATGATTAGTAATTTCATTGTTATAGAAGGTATGAATTCTAACCCCACTTGTTGTTTCTAAAATAGAGCTAGAATTGAGAGAGTGCTCCCTGGGGGAGTACTTCACAATTTCATCCAAGTCAGCTTTGTTACTCAAGAGGATGAAATTTACAGATAAACAGAAGCAAAAGGAAGGGTGCAATGAATTTGTCAAAAAAACTAGCAGGGACCTGAAAAGACAGAGATATACAGAGAGCTTACAAACCCATTTGACAAAAACCACTGGGCAACATTTTCCCAAAGTAAAACTTTTACTGTAAAAATATTTTTTTTATTCACATGTGTATTATGATTACTGTGAATTAGTTAATGTTTGTTATCAGCGTTTTAATGCTTATGACTAAGATTATCACCATTTGATTTCTCAACCGAAAGCAGAAGATAAGCTTCATGGGATGAGGAAGCGCAAAAAAAAAAAGCCAGATGATTTGACAGTAGTCAATGAGAAACTGAAGGAGATAACCACATTGCACATGCACACACACACACAAAAAAAAGTTGGAGGAACCTGCTCCTTTTCTGTCTGGAAAAGATGGGCATTTATCTGGAAGACAGTCTTCATGCACAAGAAGTAAATGCAAGGCTTTCATTCTCAGGAATGATGTTTGCCATGTGTCCAGCCCTAGAAAATCATCTGGAGATTCTGGAGACCTTGTATAATACTGTGTTTTAGCATTAGGAGAAAAGCAAAATTGATAATACACCAATGTTTTAGCTGTTGCTGAGCACTGCTGCGAAAAAAGCCAAGAATGTCTCAGCTTTTCAGCTTCTTCTGCTCTCCTATCAACAAGGGACTGGGAGAGCACAAGATACCGTGGAGGAAACAGAACCAGGAGAACTGACCTAAACTGGCCAAAGGCATATTCCATACTGTATGACATCAGGTGAAAAACTATAACGCTGTGGGGAGTTAGCAGTGGGGGCAGCTGCTGCTCAGGGACTGGCTGGGCATCAGTCAGCAGGCGGTGAGCAATTACTTTGCACATCACTTCTTTAGTAAACATAGATATACACACATATACATACACACACACTAACTACTATTCTTTCCCTCTTTCTTTTCTGTCTTAGGAAATAGTTTTCACCCTAATCTGTAAGTTCTATTTATTCTTCCCTCCCCTCTGAGTCTCTTCTCAATCTGACTGGATGTGGGGAGAGTGACTGAAAGGCTGCGTGGTGCTTAGCTGCCTTCCAGGTTAAACCATACCAATCATCTTGGTATTTGAGGTAGGGAAACCAAAGCATAGTAAGGCAGAAAAGCAGAAAAATCTGCCTGCTCCCTGATCAATCTGTATGCATCTCTGCTAATCACATCAGGCTGATTCACTTCTCGCTCACTCAATGGCAAGCATGGAATTCTTAGAATCCTGTTGTTTAAAGCACTGCTTTAAGTTCTTCCACCTGTATGAAATTTTCACCAGTCACATGTCTGAGAAGTGGCATTATGCACAGAAATAGACAGAGACAGTCATGTTTCTCCTGATTAAAAAAAAAAGAAAATAAGGATGTTGCTATGGTACATGCCATTGGCCTCTTGTTCTGCTGTTCGCGTTACGATAACACCTATTGCATCCATATGAAAAAGTTCTAAAACATGAGTTTAGAAAAATAGGACAAATACTTCAATAGTGTCCTTACTCCCTGTTCCTAGGTAATGTCTTGATTCATGTACACATTGAGCAAGAATACTCCATTACAACTTAACATTTAAATACCTGCTTGAAGACTACAGAGGACCTTCAACTGGCATTTGAAGGTAATGCAGGTGCCATTCTAATGCATTTAAGATAAAATAAAACCATAACTGACGGCTACTGCCCTATACCAGCATCTTCCAAACACTTAGTTTTGATCTTCCAGAAAATCCTTATCCTGATCCTCTAAGAGGTTGTTTTTCTTTAAAAAAAAATGCAAAGGTTAAATACAGATTAAGTAACTATCATCTAAAAGCCTCTACTAAGCTCACGATTAAGTCCATTTGACAGACCTGAACTACTTAAATAAGCAACAATCAGTACTCACCTAAATCAATACTCACTTAAATACTTCCTGCAAACTGAGCTATTAATTGCTTCACAAAAGAAAAATACCATTTTAACTGCCTGCAATCTGGTACGAAAAGCCTGTATTATATCGCAATTGCTTTTCTTTCTGGGACTCACACTTTTTCTGCATCCAAACAGGCTTAAAAAATGATGTTACGATAAAGTAACCTACTTAAGGAGGTACAAAACTCACCTTTGGACCATAAGAATGTATTAGAGCTAGCTAACAGCAAGTAGAAAAAGTATCTGAGAACATGATAACTAGAAACAGTTTTCATTTGAAAAGGTTTTTTTTCCTGTCAGGCAAAATATCTCAGCTAACTTACTTCTTATGTTTGAAAAAGTATGCAGTTTTCATAACCAGAATAATTTCAGAATGTTTAAGCTTATTTTTATACACAGTTGGTAACTGAACTGTGTTTGTAACATCAGCCTAAAAGCACTGAAAGAGGGACTAATGAACATCCATCATCAGGCAGAAAGTATATTGTATCCAAGTTATCAATATCCAAATATGATTGAGAAAGAAATTACCTATCATATTCCTACAACTCTCAGAGGTGCAAGGAGTTATTACACAATGCTGGACTTCATTCACACCATATGAAAAGCATTAAAACATCTGCTCTGCTTAAAATGAAACTATTCATTCTTCATTTAGAAACTTCATGTGCTACCTATGTCATAACATCACCTGTACAAACCTCTACTATTACCTCATTTCTGCAGAAATCTCACATGGGTGGTTTAATTTCCTCTTTGCAGAGTGGTGAAATACTCTCCTTTATACCTTTCTATACTCCAGCATGCTGCCCACACACTGGAGACCAACAGGAAAATTGACTGCATCATCTCTCTCCACTTTGCAACAGCTCCTCTGTTGCCCCCTCATACTTGGACATTAGGTTGCTCTCATGTTGTGAAGCCTGAAGCGCCTGTATGTGAGGACACCAGCTACCATACTTAATCCCTAATCTACCTCACTGCCACCCCTCCTCAGCAAATCTGAGCTGATAGTGTTCTGCAGACATTAGTTACAATAATCTTTCCAGAACTCTCCATTTGATTAAATCAATAAAGAAGTTGCTAGCTACTTTAAAAAGTAATAATGAAGTGCCGTTTCTTCTCTTACGTAGTCCATAAAACATAGCAGGGATATATTAGACTGAGGAGATTCCACATTACAAAGACAATGAACCATGATAATAGAGTACAGAATGCTATTTAAATAGTTATTAACAGTAGTGATAAATGGTAAAAACTATTTCATGCAACCAATTAAGGTCCCTAATCTGATGCTCCAGAATAGGACTTCAACAGGAATGCTGTGACTTATTTAATAGACTACATCATGTCACATTTGTTCTAAGTGTAAGATGTGGCACATGTAAAACTCTGCAGGAGTGAGCAAATCAAGCTTCAAGTACTTCTAATTAAGATCTCAGAAGGCTTATTTGTGGCTAACATCCTAAATGCAAAAGCTCTGCGTATCTACAAGTAGGTCCCAAGTAATTCACACACACAAGTATTTGATGAGAGATCACCAAGACTGACTCAAGTGAGATGACCTAAGAACTTCTTCCAGATCAACCTGATTTAATTTGCTTATGCCATTTCTATGTGTTCAGACCCACTCCTGTCCCTCCTTCCATTACCACAAACACATCCAAATTGAAGAAATTTTTGTATGGGCAAATGCATTGGGACAACAGAAATTTTTTGTCATTGACAAAAGTAGAATTCAAATTTGAATTGAAACCTTGTTTTCTCATCACACTTCCTAAGATTCTAAGCATCATTTACATTTGATCTTCCAACCTTTAAAATGCAGATAACTCTGAAGAACTCTTCGCCTCGCAAAGCTTTAAAAATATTTGCACAGAAAAGAAATTACATAGAATGTTTTAAGCCATTTCAGTGAATAGAATATTTCTTTCCAAATGTAAACATATAATACAGCATATCTTTTAAATAGCAGTGACAAGCTGATAAATAATGAAAAATAAGAACTAGATCTAACACAAAGCACAAATATTTTTCTTTAAAATTAGAAATGGGTATTTTGCAGGTGCTTTGCCCATTAATTTTTAAGGCTACATCACAATTCTTTGAGAAATTGACATACAGACATAGTTTTCATGTACAAGAACGTAAAAAGAATAATTATAGTAAATTTGTCAAGAAGCTTCTGTTTAAAGCATTTGCAAGTGAGAAAAGAAATAGCTGGTATGCTTAAACAGAGAACACTAGTTTTAGTAGAACTGAAGGTTGCTAAGCGAATGTGTTGCTTGCGTGAAGTTTAGTTGAACAGATATTGAGACTAGAATCCTAAAACTAAAAAGTAGATGCAACACGGGCAGCAGAATATATCCATCAGCACAGTTCAGCACCTCCTTGAGAAACCAGACAGACAGAAAACGTGCCATGTACACAGATTGCTTAGGGCAGGCAAATCTTTCCTCTGAAAAATTATGTGCACTTGATTCCCCAGCACATCTGGGTCTAAGCATGAAGTGACCTCAAGGCTAAGAGTACGGAGGAAGATACAGTTTCACATTTTATTTCTTGGGTTTTGAGGAACCGTAGCCACATTTCAGGAGCAAGTCCTTTGCATTTGCAGTCTGGAGCATCAACGAGCAAAGAGCCATTCTGACAGGGATCTAAAGGAACAGCACCTACATTGTGCAGAAATGAGTTTGCCAGAGAAGCTGGCTTCCTTCTTTAGCTCATGCTCCAAACCAGCAGAGCTATCTTGTCACTCCAAATATCTCCCAGCCAGCATCACCTGTGCAAGGACCAGGAGAAATGACACTCAGAGGCTCCCTCACTCTGTTTTACAGTCTCCATAAACTTCCAGCCAAAATAACCTGGGAAAATAAATACACCTTCCCTCTTCCAAGAGCTTCCAAATCATTCCAGCTGGAAAGGCAGCCTTGTGAAGCCATAAAGCAGCTTAGATCCCTGCCCCAACTCAGTACCCTGTCACCAGGGGAATTCTTACAATCAACTTCTCCACCTTTAACCTGATCATCATAATTACCTATAAAATTAGAATATCCCAACATCCTACAACATTATATCCATTGCCTTTAAAAAAAAAACTTCAGCAGTATCTTAAACAGTGTTCTATGTAGTCAGCAGTTACATTAATATTTGACCTCAAAGCACTTCATTAATATTGTATTAATAGATTAACATATCTGAGGTACTTGTTTGCCCTCAGATTATATATATATATATATTTTTAAGTCCATTTTCATTCTGCTGCTCCATCAACGTAGCAGCCCATAATGTTTTAGCATACATTTGATCAGTTAAATGGAATTTTAAAAGTTAACAGAAAAAAGGCCATTTGTCAGGTCAGTTCTCATTCATCTGTTCATTTACAGATCCTTAATTCATGAGCCTGAGGTAGAATTTGTTCAAGCAAGGATTTACATCTTTTAATAAGTGGTTAAATAGAAAAGAAAAAGAAAAGAAATCCACACAGACCTAAGGTTAATTTTATCTTAGAAGTCAAGCTTCATATAGCCAACTAGTTAAATACAGTGCTTGGGGTTGAATTCTACAATCATTTAAATTCCTTAACTCCTCCCTAAAATAAGTTTCCACCCTTAATCATTTAAGTGCTGCCGCCATTTCTAATCAGGAAGCCAACAATAAAATTGTCACAAATGCTTTAATTGTCTGAAGCAGAGATGTGTCTTTAAGATACTCGGGACACCTGGTGTATCTAAAGAAATTCATTCTTTTCCATTATCTATTACTGGCAGCCTTCATCCTTTGTTTTGTGGAAGCATTCACTGAACACCAACTAAAAGCCCCAGTGAATCTGAATGATCTGCAAAACATAATGGCTGATAGGGTTTTGAGTATTTGGCAGATAGCTATATGATATTTGTATTGATTCAGTAGGAGCCCAACTAGTGCCTTTTCTTCTCATTTCTTAACCACGTTGTTCTACCTCTTGATTGCCTTAGAAGATCGATCAAAACACAAAAATATTTCAGGTTCAAACACATCCTAAATTTGTTTCTGAAAATACGCATGTATATGCAAATAAAATTTATTTCCCCCAGAGCTTCTCAAAATCCATTAAAAACAGTTGTCAAAGTGCTAGCATCAAAACCATGTTCTATTGCCAGCACCATGCCCAATGTAACTGCTCAGTCCATGCAACTTCCATTCACAGCAAGAGACTGCCAGACGGACTCTGCAACAGTAAAGTTACTTTAGTTTGCTTCACATTTGTCTTATGAATGTAACTGAAGCAAAATACCCTCTGACAGCTAGCTTGCATAGATAAAAAACTACAAGGGTGAAGAATCACATCCCAGTAGCAGCTGTCTAAAAAACACTAGTACATCTGTAAGGTATTTTTTCCAACGCACTTGACTGTGTTAGAACAAAAGGACAACCAGAGTTGAACAGGCTTGCCATTGATACTAACAGGAATGGTGACAGATATCTGTTCAGAAAGTAGAGTCATAAGTTTAAAAAACAATAGTGCTTACATACACTGTAGATATTCCTATCTAAATCACCATTGGACCAATTATCTCTTCACCTTCAAAAGCCACAGCACATGCTTAGAACATGAATTTATACAACATGCTACTCACTGAGATTAACTCATCAGGGAGAAGCACTTCCAGTGGTTTCCAGGACAATCCCACAAGGAACAACAATCAATATCATGTTAATACAGAACATGTCTGTGAAGCACAAAAAGCATGGCACCCCACACTTAATCTGGAGAAGGCAAGCAACACTTAGGGGTCAACATTCCAGTTGTCTTTGCATTGAGAAGAGTTACGGATCATTCAGACCAGGCAACAATGCTTCATTCTGAGTACCTCAAAGCCTGTAATCCATAATCAGCTTTGATTTTGGACACTGCAGAATAAGTTGATTAGATCAAAGAAAGGACATATTCACATTCCAATCTCATACAAACTTAAACACATAAATAAATGCTTAATAATACAATATACTAAAGCAATAAAAAATCACTAGAGATGTTCACTTTAAAATCCTGCCTAGATTTAGCATCAATTCCATCCTTAAGACCTCACCATTGACAACATTTATAAGTTATGGCAGATAAGGATTTTTTAGCCATATTTGCTCTGTGAAACAGTAGCTCCCCAGTTTCAGTTTGATACCTTCCCTGGTGACTAATCAAGAACTTGAGAACTCCTTCTCTAAAGCTTTCCTTTAACAGAGCAAACATTACAACAAATGCAATGCACAGTTTAATTGTTTCCCACTCCCTTTCCCACATGCAGTGCTAGAGAAATCCTTCCCATAACGGTACTCACCTCTCCCCCATCACCTTGCCACGTAGTCTGTAAATCAGAAGTCACAGTTCCCAGATATTACTTCTTTCTAGAACAGACATTAATACCTGAGTGAACAAGCATATTCTGAAGCTTTATAAGCTTCTCCATTGACAGCCACAAATCATCAGCCCAGCTTCCTATCATTTCACCTAGCCAATTCCAAAGCAGAGATTATTTACCCTTTGGATTATTTAAACTGTACAGGTGCACTGGGTCAGTGGACTTAGTCCTCACTTCCAATAGAGATGGGAGGAGATAATTAGCCCACAGCTGATCAGCAGAGTTCATCATTGCTGCTAAAGAGCACACAGGCATTGCATTCATTTAGTTTAATTGTGCTAGGAATCTCACTACTGATAGAAAACTTCTAAAGAAATGTAAGAATGAGAAGCAAAGAGATTGCCAAGCACTATCCAAATATCAAAGGTCAGTTGCGTTCTGGCTTTTCAAATACTAAAAGTCAATCAGAGTCTTAAAAGAGAAAATGGCTATTTCCAGTCTTCTGTGTCATGGGTCATCCTTACACCTCCATAGAGTTCTGGTCAAAAACTTACAAGAACCCATTGCTTAGCCTGAAGATTGTCCCGACAGACATAGAGGAGAACTGTCTCCTAGACTGTCTTTCTTGTCATTACCCCTTAAAGCTCACATGCTTCAGAACATATTAACTCTCTGTGGAGTGACCGACAAGCTCTGCCAGGCCACTGACACTTCAATGTTCCTTTCAAACACCGCAGGTTCAGGCTGTCAGTGGTTATTTTTCAGAGCTGACAGTCATCCCACAGTCATTTGGATGAGATACTCTGTTTGGACGATCTTCTAAGCAACCTTTCACCTGTACATTCACAACATTTACCCTTTAAGAAGAAAAACAGTGGCATCTGTTCCTCACAGAAGGAAAGTGTGGATTGTGTGATGCTGTAAATGTTTTTTTTTAATTTTCTTAATTCTCTGACTGTTAAAGTAAATTGTTTCAAAGTTAATGGAAAGCTAATGTGAACAAAAATAACTCTTGAGATTGAGAGGACAACACCAGTCTGGAAATTCCACCTTTTCTCTGTTGTTTCCTTCATTGCTTTAAAATTCATTGACTTCACAAATGGATCAAGGATCAAATCAGGAAACATTACTAATGAAAACATATATCTAATGGAAACATTTCAACTATTCATTTGACCTATGCTAGCAAATATAATTGAAACTGAGAACAAAAAAAAAAGTTAAGGAAAGTATGGCTCCTCCCCTCATGCGTGTACTTCATATTTTAAAATGCTTCCACTAAGTCCTTCAAGCTTCAACTTTAATATATTTGAATTTGGGGTTACGAGTATAAGGACGTGTCAGAGGCACAATCAGTGAGAATTAACCAACTTGCAGGTGTGAGGATCACAGCAGTGGGTATGCAAGAATCTATGCACAAGCACACAGAGCCCTGGCTTCCTCAGAGTTCTTTATTGCAGATTACTAGCAGCAAAGCAAACATACACTTCCACGTATCACAAAATTACCACTGTGAAAGCAACTACATATTACAAGAGTAAAGCAAGCATATATTACAAGTTACTACAGGATTCCAACTAGTGCAGCAAGTACGTATTCATGAATATTTACTTATATGCATGCCTATACATACATATTTTATGTAAGGTGTTACTGGTACATGTTCCAAAGCACTCCCAGGAGCAGGGCTCATCAATAGTAGAAGTCTCATGTCATAGACAATCCACATTAAGAAGCCCAGCTGGGTATCCCCAGCAAATATCAGGTCTGTCTGTGAGATGTCCTGCAGAGAAGCTTATTTTAGGTAGACAGTTACTTTTTACTACTGTTTTGGGTGCACTTGCATAAATAGGCACAGGACATCAATTCCCAGGACTCCTGTTGCTGACCTCCAATTTTACTTGGAGGTCATTTCATCACCACGGTTTCTTTGTCCTATCAGCTACACCTCAAAAAGGAGGTTTTACTGAGTTTATCTGGGATGTCTTGTGGCTCCCAGATAATTAGACATCCTTCTCTCACTATGTTTACTGGGTCACCTTAGTGGCAGCCAGGACAGTTAAGGACCATCACTGAACTGTTGTAAGTTACTGCCTTGTTCTTGACTTGTGCATGCATCAATTTCAAGACTTCCTTTACCCCTGGACAGTTGATAAGATATAGAATGCATTCTCTTTGTCTAATCTGGGAAAATCAATCTTTGTTTTGTAAATATGGTCAAGGAAGAGAAAACTGTCCTCTTTTCCAAATAATCTGATGTGAGATAAGAAGTAACATCAAAATCATTTTAGATTTTTTTTCCTCCCATGTAAAACCTGCTGAGGATGTTATAACTGTCTTTGTTCTAGCTGTCCTAGTTACTCCATTCTGGATGGAAGCTACCAATTCACCAGGCCGGTACTTAAAATAATAACAACATGGCTTGCTTAACCACATTTTCTTCCTCGAACACCATATCTTGCTTACCCACGAAACATTAAATTACTCATAATAAATCAAAGCTATATGATAAGGAAAAAAAAAAGCACTCAGTTTGCATTAATTGAAAGCAAATATGTCCAAAAAAAGTTGAAGTGAATTTTTGTTTGTGAAGAAGCTGCAGACAGCAAATAATGAATATACATAATAGGCTGTAAATAAATAAAAGTGAGTGGAAAATAATAGGAAGGAAGGTTTTCTACAGACAGCCAAAGGAATGTTAGTGTCAATAAACAGTAACACATTTCCATTTTGCAACATCTATTACTATTACCCCAGGAAGTTATGTACAATAAATTAGCATTCCTCTGTATGGCAACTGCCGACTCATGGCCTGAAACACTGATTGAACACCCGGAGAAAAGACCCCATCAGCCTTGGGAGCAAAGGTGAAGGCAATTCACCTGTGTGACTGGAAGTGGCACCAGGCTCCACTCCTCTTAGACCTCATTTAAGGGCTGACCCTCACTGAGGAAGGATCTCTTGTTGGAGATCCCTCCTTTGTGGAGTTTTTCCTGTGAGCCTTGATCCTTGGAGAGAAGTGAGCATTTTATTTTCTACTTTCTTTGCAACATCTTCTCCTTGTGTTGGTCCTGCTGCTATTGCATCCCCTTTTCCAGAAAACTGTGAGAGATCATTTATAAAATTCAGATCATCTGAATCCAGTGTCTTTTGTTACACAGTTGCTATTGGACTAATGAAAAAAATAATACTAAAGTCTGGACTTCTAATAAATGTATTAATACTTTCCTTAATTGAATAGGCTATATGAAAGGATAATCACAGAATTGTAGGGGTTGGAAGGGACCTCCAGAGATCATCTAGTCCAACCCCCCTGCCAAAGCAGGCTCCCT
>JANHGO010002845.1:0-28721 GCA_024606505.1 Aquila spilogaster
CTTCTCATCTTTTTGGACTGTGTCATCAGTAAATCTGTCTTTCAGCTGTAACCACCTTCCAGAAATATGTTTTATCAGCACAGCAAGACTAGCAGGCCTTGCACAGCTGAGGGTGCAGAGCGTTTGAGAGGCACGCAGGCAACAAGGCGGCACGTGAGATTTACCTGTAGTTCAGGATTGTAGCTTCTTGGGGCTTATATTACACTGCGGAGTTGCCCATATGTTGGTTTTATGGCTTATGCATTTAGTACACAATCAGGCAGTGATAGAAATAAACATGCAAGTCAACTATTCATCCAAATCATTTATTCAATTTGGAAAGAGTGTTAGCATCAGGTTATGTTAATTAGATCCTGACTCATGATTTGTGCTTATGGAAGCTTTATGCATTGGGCTGTACAAACTGACGATTTCTGAATTCCCTCCTGTGACAGCAGGAAGTGGTTGTTCGGGAGTCCTTCCCCTCCTTTAATTCTTAGACTTCCCTCAAAGTCTTGAATCTAAAAGAAAATAGATTATTTTTTCTTCTTTTCTGTTTTACTTCCTATTTTAATGCCTTCCCAGAGTTCACGATTCTGACAGTTCCCATACCAAGTCCTCATCACTGCAGAGCTTTAAGCTCTTTCTTTAAGTTCCTGTTTATATAACCATGGTGCAAAATCGCAGTTCTGATATATCGGATGCCTACTTAAAAGTCTTGCAACCTTAATTAGATGTTTGCTAATCTGCAGTCAGAGTTTACCACTGCCTTTCAATTGAGCAGTCTTTATATGCACGTCCTGTACCACAGACCAGAGGACTCTTTTGAAGGTTTCTGGTATGCATTCTGCATTTGCTTTTAGGTGACTGATATCCTGCTCAGAGACGGTTAATACGATGAAAGAGAGATTATTGCATCAATTGCAGTGTATAGTTAACAGTGTAAACTTATTGTCTGCATTAATCTGGATTTACCCAGTTCTGTTGAGATGCTGATCTGTTTGAAAAAACCGGGGATGTCAGCTCAGATTGGCTTGTGGCTGCATGAGCAATGCCCGTGGCTTGTCCTCTGTGTAAGATATGCAAGGATAGGAGGTGAGCAAGAAAGTTTGTATCCTTCCTTCCCCACTACAGTTCCCCACGAGGTAACAACCAAATGATTCCTAAATTACAGGTTGAGTCCACATTACCATATTTAATAGCTATCAGTATACCAATCCACCGCAAAGTTGTCTAAAATCCTTTTGAAGCCTCTTCATTCTTTCAGTCTCCATGACATCCTCTGTCAGCATGTACAGCAGTGTGTGCACTGTATGGATTTGTACTTCAGATCCTCTAAACCTGCTCCTGGATAATTTCATGGGGTTTCAGGTATTGTTTGTTTGCATTTAAGCATAACGATGCCTATTGTCTTACTCACAGTTCGCCTCCCAACAGTTCTTAAAGATCTTTGAACATTGACTTGATGTTTCTCAAAGAACTGTCCAGTGTCTCCCAAGACTCTTAGGAAGGGGGATGAACAGAGCCTTAATAAAAATGTAAAATAACATAGGTCCTGCCAGGGACCCCTACTGGTTTATGCTGCAGAAGTCCCTCCATTGAAAACTGACTGTTTATTGCTCTTTTTCTTAAAAGTCCATCAGAGGATCTTCGCTTTCATTCCATTCTACTAGGGAAGTATTGAGAAAGTTTATAAGACAAATTCTGCCTTTTGAGAAGCTGTTTCACAATATATCTTCCCTTAAAATCCTATCTCTGAGAACTATATTATAGCCATAGTACTTTTTTTTTTTAACAGAAAAAATCCAGTTGATTTTCTCATGATAGAGAAGAATAACTTTCTAAAATATGAACATTTCATCCCCAGAAGACAAATGGAAAGAATCACAATATATTTGGGTTCATACCTCCCTCTCTCCCCCTCCCCCACCCCCCTGCCAAATATACATACCAGTTTGAATCACATAATTTTTTAATCCTAAATCCTGACTCTAGGAGCCTAGTTTAGGTGTAAGATATGATTTACAGTGGTTAATTTCCTTCAGAGTAGCATAAAACCTCAAGTTTATTTTCTTCCATAATCCCTGTCCAAGCTTTCTGCATACCATCTACACAAAAAGTGGTAAACATCCCCAGTTTTGCTTTGCATGAGTTTTGTCCATTTTCTTTCAGGTTTGCTCTTTCTGGGATTTCCATCACCATGTTCTACCGAAACATTCTCATGTTTATTTTACAAGACTTACTGATCCCTCTTCAGTTCCAACTTCCCTACTTCCACATTTATTGAATTTTTGAAGTTGGAATAAACCGTATCTCCGCAGTCACAGTCTGCATTTATTGTTTCAGTTGTTTTTGGAGTACATGAAATTGAAGAGTTTCATAAGATGTGAGAGGCGACTTCTCAAGGGCTGGAGGTGTCAGTAGCACTGGACTTGTGGCTGGCATGCCCTTGGAGGGTCCCAAACAGCCTGGTTTCTTTATCTTTGTGTCTTACACATTGCTGAGCAGATTGTAAGCGCTAAATAAACGGTAATCTCTGGAGTCCTGCTGAAGTAACTGCGTCCGTGAGGTATTTATTTCACAGTTGTTTTTCTCTTCTGCTTCCCTGGGCTTGGGTAAGATGTTTATTTACTGAACCACTTTTAGCTGAACTTGTGTAATTAAGACTTGCCAATTTTTATATATATATATATATATATATAATGCCTGTGTGTACGTATGTGTATATACCTATATTTGTATATGTATATATTTATTCAGGGATGTAGAAGGGGATTAAGTGAAAGCATATTTAGCTGTTCTTTTTCAGAAACTTGTCCTTAAACTCAAGCTTAAAACTGAAAAGTATATTGGATTTTCAAGCTTTAATATATCTGGCAAGAGCATCTGCCAGGACTCAGCGGTCCAGGACCAAACCAAGGTTTTCCCTTAGTTGGTGAATTAAATCGGCAGCTCACGCACAGATACAAACATCCATAACGGAGGGCTGGTCTAACAGAGGAGGGTATCCTCAGGAGCTAGATGGCAGGTTGTGTCCTGGTCTCTGAGTACTGCTGCCATAGAGCTGAAATCCTCAGCGATACCAGGGTTTAGGTTTGGTGAATTAGTTTGTTGGGTTTTTTTAAGAAAACAGTTAGAATAGAGCCTTTGGAGATGTGGGATGAGGATTTATGTGGGTCATCATGTGGATGAGCCTCTGGTGGATGTCTGTTTTGGCATTTCAACCAGTGAACAAAAAATAAAACAGCCTCTTGAACAAGCTCTCTGCTGTTTGCAGCAGACAGGAGTGCCTGCTCTGATGGATGTTTACCATGTCTCTTCATGCTCTAAACAGAGAAGAGATCATTTTCACCCCAGATTAATTTGTAGAATTTGTATAAACAAATTCTTGACATAGGTGAATACTCCAACATGACACAATGTGCCTGGGTTTAGTGGCTTCTATGTACCTTTACAAGGAAATGTATTTATGTGTCCAAGAATCAAGGACAATCCATGCCAGCTTCTCAGATTGCCTTCCAGTTGTATGAAAGGAAACCACAAACTGAAACCAGTTTGCTTTCAAAAGTACAACCTGTGTCTCGTAAACATGAAGTTCAAAGGGACTGCGGAGTGCACTTCGCCAACTCCAAAGAAAAACACTCTTGAGAACAGGAGGTTTAATAGCAATGCTCTTTGTGGAGCAATGGCTGCACCTTTCAGGTGTATGCACCTGCCTGATTTTAAGCATATTAAGCTGGGGCTTAGCGAGCCGCTCGTGTGCTGAACATGGCTTAAATATCCAAAAGATCAGGATCCCTTCACGTACCACCCCATAGAAGAAGCAGGGGAAGGCAAGGCGGTTGGAGGGAGCCCAGCTCTTTACAGTGGGAAGGAGGAGGGCATCAGCAGAGGTTTTACTGGCATAAAAGCCTCATTATGTGGATATATCTGACTTGGGTTATATGACAAGGGGAGTTGATGGTCTGTTGGCAGTGCAAAACATTGGATTTTGAGCAGGGCTCTTTAGTACAGCAGACAAGGCGCATGCTGGAGTGCTTGCTGCAGGGCAGCTCTAATGGGCACCGCAATATTTCAGATTGTGTTTGTCACTGATTGTCAGTCCTTCCCCAGCTGCTTTAAAAATTCTCTCCAGTTGAAAAGTTTCTGGAGGGAAATTTAGTATGAAAAAAGAGCCTATTCTACAGAGATTCCTGTGGTTGAGTTTGGTATGTTTTTGATGGGTTGTTCTAGGTGGGGACACTTTTGTTGTCGGTTTTGATTAGTTGGGCTACTGACGTAGGGTGCAGCCTGCTTCCTTGTTTGAAAATGGAAAGATGATGCTCAAAAAGCACTCGGTGGAAAATTGGGAAAAGGAAAAGAATTAGGTACTGCTTTTCATCTGCTGCTTTTCATGCTTTTGAATTTTTCTGATCCCCATCTCCCCCCCCCCAGTGAGCTTGAGGCAGCTGGGCTCTGGTTTATGACCAGATCTCCTAGCCTCTGCTACAGCATAAATAATAATAGTAATGTGGTCCAGGAAGCAAAAAACTGAAAGATTCTTGTGTGTTTGGCAAGTACTTTTTTCCAAGCAGCCATTGCAGCTAGAAGGTTCCAGGTGGCAAGAAAGGTTTTAAATAAAGCGCAGAAGGTACTTATTTCCGAGGTGAACAGAAGGCAAAGAGGCTTAATGTGAACAATTTCCCATATAGAAAATGGCTGCCTTAATGAACTGTGTATTAGTAAGTGGACAGAGTGTCTGTTGCTGGATGGTGACAATACATATAATTTTTACAGTGTGGAGATGTGCAATAATCTATTGTTGTTTTTCTCCCAGCTTCTTTCTTCAGTTCTTTAACAATTTGGCTACCAAGAGGGACTCATGGATTAGAGAGTAAGATTGATTTGGCCTTTTTCCATTGAGGCGAGAGAAACAAGGCAGCCCCTTGTCAATATAAGTCTAATTTGACCTGATCTTCTCCGGTGTGGTGAAGTAGTGGAATAAGAGCTGGAGTCGCTGATGCACGTTGGGTGGGTGGCTGGCGTGACTACCGAAAATGCATAGTGCTTAGCGGGGTGGGGAGCACTTGATAAAGAGAAGGCCCTTGTACTGAGAAATGCCAGAGAGAAATTGTGTGGAAAATTCTTTCAACTAATGGTCTGAAAAATATTCTGCAAAGGCTATTTTCTACCCTTACTTCTAATTACATCTTAAACATTAATAGCCTGAGCAACTGGAGAATCACACACACTAATGTCACAGTTCACTTGGAGCAATTTGTTTTGTAAGATAATGAACTGTGTCAGCAGAAGTTTAAAACTTGTTATAGGTGGGGCTCATAGTACAGCCTTCTGTTAACTTTGCCCAGTGTTTCCCATTAAAATGCCCTAGGCCTTTGCCTGATTCTTTGCTAGATCTGGTAACCTAGCGTGAGATTCTCTATGCCTGGGGACCTGCCTTTTTCAATTTTTTTTTCTTATTTTATTTAAGCCATTCTCGAGACCACCTTGGAAGGAAATACTGCAAAATATTGACAACTTTGAAGAGCTCTAGTCCTCTCATGCTTTGGCAGGGGAGGCGTCTTTGCATGAGAAGGTACCTTTGCCTTATTAAAACCATTCGGCCCAGGTGTAGGTTTGTTGCACCCTGGAGTTTTTCTGCCCAAGTGTCAGAAGTGACATCGAGTCTGTTGTGGTTCTTTGCAGTCCGTAGCACAGCTCATGCTGGCAGAGCATGCTGTTCCCCCAGATTGCAGGTAAGGCATGAGAAAAACCAGCTTTGTAACAACTGCCTCAGTGCTGCGATGGCAAGCAGGGACCCTCAGGGGTGTGCAGGAGCAAGGGAGGTTTCTGGCCCTGCTGTTACCAACATAATGCAGAGGAAGAAACAGAATAAAGGTATAAATAGTGAGTCTGAGGTTGGATGGGAGAAGTCTTTGAGTGAGAGCAGCAGTGATGGAGCTGAGGACAGGCTGGTGGGGGTAGACCTAGCGTCAAGGGGAAGGCGTTGTGGGGAAGATAGGGCACAGGACCAGTGGGGAGGACAAAAGGAGACAAAAAAGAGTAAAGCTGGATGAATGAACAAGGAGAATGGGAGGAGACGATGAGGATTGAGTGCTGTTGGTGAGAGTGACTGGGGTGGGGAGGTGGGAGGAGAGAAGAGATGAACGACAAACAGGTTGGTGGGTGTTGGGTTTGTGGATGAGCAGAAATTGGCCACCCAGAGCACTCTCTCCTCCCACTGCCCACAAGGACACCCATGGCAGAAGGTACCTGTCCCGCTCACCAGCAAAGGGTGTCTTTCATTCCGCACCAGCTCTGGGCAGTGGAAAAGGCCAGCTACAATTGCAGTGCATACGGCAGCAGGTCTGAATGGGTTGGCTCTAAAACAGGAGCGTGTGCAGAACACGATGAAGCTCTGATGCAATTGCAGTTTTTCAGCAGTTTTCAGTGCCCAAGCTGGTAGCTGTACTGGTTCTGTTTCTGAGCATTTTGTTTCAACTGTTACTAAAAGTGCTAGGGTTATTAGAAAGGCTGATGCCAAAACTCAGTTTGCCTGTGATAATTTGCCTCCTCTTGTGTCTGCTTCGCGATACAGGCATTCAGTTGCATCATTGCAGGCTACTGCTTTGAGAATCATTACCTGAGTGCCCAAAGCTCCCGCATTGGGGTAGCATCTGGCTCGGGTGGTGAATGCGGCTGGGGGCTGCAGGCAGCTGCATCCTTCCCCCTGCTGGAAGCTGGAGACTAAATAAAGCAAATGGTAGGAAAAGAAAGATTGGTTTCACAGTAAATAGGATTGTGTCCCTGTCTGTGACAACCTCAGTCTGGCAGCCTCCTGCCTTTAGAGCATTCAGTATTGCACCACTTTAAACAACATTTTTATGTGTAAGATAAATCCTCAGTAACTGTGCTGGAGTGGTTGGTGTAAAGCAGGGTCCAGGATGATGGTTTGTGAGAAGTTGTCTGCAAGGAACCGCTGTTTCCAGCTCCATATGCTAAATGGGTGTTTAACCTCCACTGAGATCACTGGGACTTGGGCACATGCATTAGTGCTTTACTTGATTTGCAGCGTTGTTGCAGGATGAACTGTCCCACTGGGGACTGACTGGTGCTGTGGAGCATGATCCCTGACCATTGATGAATTTATTGCTTTCCAAGCGTAGGTAACAGCGCCCAAATTCCAGGCCATCATGGGATCTGGAGTCAATTGTCCCTGTGAAGAAACTCTGCAGATAATGTCCAGCTATATTGAGAAGAAGGATCACCCTTTTCATTAAGGGCACATGTACAGGGAAGTTTTAAAAGATAAATGATAAATAAGTAGTTAATCGATGATTAACTCGAGTCCGGCAGGTCAGGAGATTGCTTTTACCAGTTTGAAGGGCCATCCGTGCTACACATGGGGGAGATGGGGCTGCAACAACCCAGCGTTTAGGGTTTTCTTGTGCTGTTTCAGGATCAGCTGCGAGTCCTGGGAGTGGAGAGTCATCTCCGACTGTGTCTGGTTCAGAAGAAGTCCAGATTTGTTTACCCTAAGGAAGAGGTCATGCGAGTCCAACACAGACACAACGGCTTTGTTCTGTAGGACGCTTCGCTTCTATGCTTTCTTTCATACCATGCTGTCCCATGGCGTTTCACAACAACAACAGGGTACAGTAGAGCTGAAAAAGTTAGCTGTCCTTTTATTTATATTCTTAGGACGCAAGATTGGTAGGTCCAACTCTAATTCTTAGAAATTAGAGTTTAGCTGTGTCAGGGTAGCACTTTGGAAATAGAGTTGGGGAGGATCACCTGAAGGCAAGAGGCTAAGCCGAAGAGCATGCTGAGCAGTGAGGTTGCTGGTAGGCTTGTGTGCCCAGCTCCCCACAGATTGACCAGCTCAGGAGGAGACGGTAAAGCAGTGGAGCAGTGTTTTAGTCTGCATCACTTTGTATGACTCTTTCTCTGGGTCATCCATCATCTCTCTCAATCAGTTCTTTCAGAACTTGTGTTTATATGAAGATGTCTGTTTTATTTCTTTGCTCTAGAGCTTGTGCTGAGCTTCTGCTAAGCCCTGTCATGGGACTTTCTTTTGCTTTTGATTCCCTGCAATGCACAGAGAAGTTCCACTTCGCACTTCTCGGATTATGTTGGCAGAAATGAATTTAAACTATTCTTGTCTATACTTACCTTCTTCACTCTCCTAACGTTTCTCATGCTGTGAAAGCAGCCAGAATGCATTTTTTGCTTACGTCTGTTGTCTCTCTGTATTAAGTTGAAATGTAAACTCATGGGGGCAAGAAACATCTTTTTGAAACAAGTGCAGGGCCCTTCAGAGTACTGCTGTCTCTGATCTGTTTGTTGCAAGTGAAGTGATCAGTAAAAACTTATATTAAAAACTTACGTGGTACAAGCATTTAAAACAAAACTGCATGTTAAATCAAATCAGTCCCAGCTGGTGAGGCACGCTGAAGGTACTGATGTCTGCTTTTATGCTTGCTCTGTTCTTTTTTTTTAATTAGCACCTCACCTTCCTAGGCAGGGTTTCCCTTTCCCCCAGCTGTTGTGTCCTGCAGGGTTAGCAGGTAGAAGCCAAGCTGCAGTGGTGCTGCCTGCT
Organism: Aquila spilogaster; assembly: GCA_024606505.1. Lineage (NCBI taxonomy): Eukaryota > Metazoa > Chordata > Aves > Accipitriformes > Accipitridae > Aquila > Aquila spilogaster. The sequence continues at coordinate 8,558 of JANHGO010002845.1, forward strand.
CAGGAGTCTGCCCTCATAGCCACCCTTTGGGTCTGTACCTTGTTTTGCTTGAGGGTCTTCAGAAGCTACAAAAGTGACTGTGAGTTTGAACCCCCACCATCGCCTTCAGAGAGGGAAGCGGTGGCTCTGACCAGAACAGAAGAGTGAACTTGCTCACTGCTTCCAGCCGAGCGGTGGTTCGCTGTGCTACAGCTGGAGTCAGATACGACGGTGGGACTAACGCTGGGCAGCCTGCTTGCCCAGGGCCTCTGTGCTGACCACCGCTCTGCAGGTCTTTTGCACCCTTTAAATAGTTATTGTTTTGGCAGAGTTTAGATGAGCACTGCTTACCCGTTTTCTTTCTTGCAGACCAATCTGAAAACCTTTTAACTGGCACTATTTTCCAAAGTCTTATGTTTTTCTCTTTTTAAACATTTGCTTTTCTGTTGATGAGGATTTGCAGTAATGAAATATCTCTTGCTGCATCTCGGGAGAGAGTAAACATTCTGTGGGTGAAGTTCTTTTTTTGTAAGTAATCTTTTTTTTTTCCCCCTAATTTGAATGGAAAGCAACACTTTACTAATCTTTTAAACCGTCAGCTTAATTCTGTGTTTGTTACCAGTGTAACCTCTTGTCTCTGTAGCATTCTGGGCGATTTGCAAACTGAGAGAAGTTAATAGATATTTTGCTCAGCACAAGTCGGCAGGGGCCACTAGCTTGACAAAACGTCAGCTCTCCTGAACCCAGCCCAGGCAGGTTTTGGCATACCTGGAGTTGCAGGGGATGTTAATGCAGTCTGAGAGATGCTTCTAGTAGTTTGTGTCAACGGGCTGTGGCAATACATTTAATCAATAGGCTATTAAAGAGCCAGCAGGCTCTCTATCGCTGGATGGTTTCAAATAATGCATTAAACAGAATTGGGAATGATCTAGGGCTAACTGGCCCTGCCATAGACTGTCTGTGTTATGCCCAAAGATGTTTCAACCCTGTTTTTTTTATTGTCTCCATGGTGTATATTACAGATGTACACAGCTGTCATCACCAAACAGGGACAGAGTTGCATTGCGTACTACATTAATGTAGGAAGAAGTGGTCTATGTCCTGCAGATTTAGTAGTAAAAACTAGGCAGGAATTAGGAGCAGGGCATATTATCCCCGTCTTAGAGATGGAGAGCTGAGATACTCTCTGTATCTGCAAGATAGTCTGTGGCGGGGACTGGTCCCAGCCCCCAGAGTTGGTATCCTGTGCTCCAAACGGCCTCCTCTTTGCTGGAGCTAGTTTAAAAATACATGTCAGTGAAACAGAGCTTGCAGGCCTCTTTGGCTGAGTGCCCATAGCTAATCACTAGAGATTTCACAGTGAAGTCTTTCAGAGTGTCTGTTTGATTAATGGTTCATATTTTGCAGATCTGAGGCTTTTTATTTTATTCTTCAATTTATTACATATCACTTATACAAGTTAATTATGGTTTAATTCCATCTTAAATACAGTGGAAGAATCTTTACAGTGAAGGTGGCTTTTTTTTACCCAGCAGCAGCATATTTGCAGATGCTCACCCTTGGACATGCAGCTGGTTGGTTAGGATTCTTCGCAGTCCTGTTGCATGCACTTCCCCAGAAGTCTTGTAAAAGTAAGAAACCAAGGAGCTCTGAAACACCATCGTACTGAACCTCGGTGCATTACACCTCAGGGTTATGAGGGATAACTGTGCTGCTTTCACAGGAGAGAGGTCTGATAATGTCAGGCTGTTGCAAAGGCATGTGCAGAAAGGCTGGGTGGGGAGTGGGAATGGTAATGCACGTTTGGATCCACTGAGATGTGGAGATGAAGTGGGACAAGAGAAGGAGTGAGCTACTTGGCTGTGTCACCTCCTGGGCGCTGGTCGGGTAGGGTAAGTGGTTTGGGCTCAGATGTGAGCACACACCAGTGGCAGAGCAGGGGTAAAATCCAGGGGTCCCTTCTGCAGCATATGCTGCTCTCCCTCCTGCCAGGCCGTTTACAGTGTCCCAAGCACATCACAGAAGGGCCGCTTTGGGCTTTGCCCCAGCCTGGTCCTTGAGCACGGGAGGTGCATATGGAGCCCTTTTTTAGCAGCTCTTCCCCCTCCCTGCTGGCTGGGACTAATGGAGAGCTGGACAAAGGAAGCTCCTGATGGAGAAAGGCTATGCTGTTCTGTCCTCGTAGAGTTCAGCTGGTTTTCTTTGGCCAAACTTGGAGTATGTCAGAGTGAAACCTGATTTTTAAAAGTTCACACAGTCTGTACGCTGCTCCCTTCCTTTTAAATTAAACATCCTTTTCTTTCCCCCGGCAGGAAGACCCCCAAGCGCGCTCCCATTGTGGCTGCGCTGTTTGCGGACAGGCTGTTTGCTGCCGACTCCAACAGAAGTGCTGCAACAGCAACTGCAATCATCTGTTTGATAAATAGTGCCTGACCGTATGTTTAGCTGTTGATTCCTGAGGATGTCTTCCCACACCCCCCCATTTGCATAAATGCATGAACAAGCTACCTATATATATGTACAGCCATATAGAAGGGTTCATTAACAAGGGATTTAGCAGTTGTGCCGTGTTTGCCCGCAGAGCTTTGATCTTGAGAAGGGCACTCAACATCAGAAACAGCACTGCGTCCGAAGCCGTATCAAATGCCTTTATCCGAGCACCTGGGGCTGGAGGCTCAGCAGGGCAGAGTAGCTTTGAAATGAATTAGGAGCATTTCTCCTGAGAACCATGAACGTTTGTCTTAGTTAAGCTTGTTTTTGCTATTTCCCAGTGCTGCAAGTGATCAGTTATTGTAAAATCCCTTAATGGCTTGTATAGAGGAGAAAACCATGACAAATGCAAGTAAACTTACTGCTTTTGCTTGTTTTGACACTTGTTTCTCTAATATTTTCAGTCCTGAATGACAAATGGCTGTATTCTTTGTGGTTAGCACGGACCACTTGCAGAGCACAGCGGAGCAGGAGTCTCACATGTTTGCATCTTCACAGCTCAAACAACTTCTCAAGCCAGCTTTTCCAGCAAATTACTTTTTTCTCAAGTTAATTATTGAAGATCAAAATAGCTAGGTGTCAGAAGCCCACAAAATAGAGCAAGGCAGTATTCCCCATGTAATAATATACCTTAGTACATTTGATAAGTTTTTGTATGCTATTCCTTCTCCCTGCAACTGCACTACTTTAGCCCAAACCTAGCACTGTCATGCCAGCTAACTCATTTTTATTCCTTCTGCTCCCACTTTGTCCTGGTTTTTTGGGTGTTTTGCTCATGTTCACATGACCAGCCCTGCCAGGCTGTCCTTCTGCACTGGGCTGCAATCACTGCCTTCAGAGCTGTTACCAGTAGTGGGGTCTGCCGTGTGTCACGACAACTTTTAAAGCCAAAAAGCCTCTCTCTGAATTGACTTAGTGCTCTCCAAGCAGCTGCATTTGTATTTTTTCCTTCTCCGCTCTCTCAGGGTTGTTTTCGTTCCTGTGTGTGACACCCAGCAATGCACTCAGTACGATGCCTTCCCATCTAGGTAGCCCAGGGTTTGGTTTATTTATAAACGTAGCGCGAGTCAGTAGAGCATCAGTGGCATTACCGGGTTTGGGGAGGTGGGAGAGTGAAACAGCAGAAGGGAGCAGCTTGCTAGCAAAGAAGTGATTATTTGTCAGATGAGGTCTTTTGCTCTTTCTGGAATTGGCTCATTTGTTTTAGAGGACCAGCCCGAAAAAGGCAGAATTACTGAGAGTGCTGTGTTTGTCAGAGAGGCTCTGTGCTGGGATAACAAAAGCAAAGCGAGCCCTTGCCTAAGTCCGTAGGGCGGCTTGATGTGGGAGCTTGTGGTGTGCCACTGAACTGATTTTTATTTTTGCATTCAGAGGCAGAGCGCCTGCTTCGCCTCTCTTTAGGTTCAGAGATAAGAAATAAAAGAAAGGAAATATTTCTAGCTTTTGGAAACTTTCTTCTTTTTTTCATGTAGCACCTAGTTTGGAAGCAAAAGTCTCTGTTGCTCTGCCAGTATGGCTGTTAGGAAGAAAAGATAAAAAATATGCCAGGGGAGGATTTTAAAGGAGCACTAACGGGCAATGATCTTGCTGGCAGATAAAGAAAATCTCCTTCAGTTTTTCCTCAGCATCGCTTACATAGTGCTCCCCCCCTCCCTTCTTTTTGTCTTCTGAGCTATCATCACTACGAGATAAAAACCCCTCCAGTATTGAGAAATTCAGTGTCTGCACAGAATCACAGCCTGTCCCTTTAAACTACAGATAAGCCTTAGTGGAATTTCTATTCTGGGAATAGTTAATTCTGTTTGAGGTTGGGCAAGAGAGAAGCGCTCACAGGCTTAGTAACAATATTTTTACTCCGTTTGATTTTTCTCCTAAGGATTTGCCTCCCTCATTTGATGGAAAGTGCAATTATTGATCAATCCCCCACTAAGGAGAAGATTTGGGGGGGAAAAAAAAAAGAGAGAAAAAGAAAAAACAAACAAAAAGCCCAAAAGAGAGTATTTGTAGCAGTAGCGCTGTTATATAATAGCCATTATGTAATGCCTGTTGGTGCCAACTAAAAATATACTGGAAGATAACTTCCAATTCATTGAAGCATTTAACTAGCGTCGTCCCAGGGTTTCTGGTTCTGGATTTAAACCTTTCTGCAGATGTTGAGAAGAGCTTACAAGTCCCCTAGCCCACACAGCAACCTGTTCTGTCTCTTACCCCTCTTTTTCTCCAATCTTGTTTTTCTTTTCTACCTGGAGTTTTAGAAATGGTAAATGCCTCTTCAGGTGGCCTCTTTGCACACCCCACTGACCATGCCATTGGTCCACGCGGCCCCTTTTCTATTGCTTTGTTCAGCTGAGCTTTAAATGTCCATGGTAGACACTGGGTTTTCAGGAGGAGATGAGTGTAAAGCGTAGCAGGGCATAGATTTTGCAATTGCTCACGCAGCAGCCATCAAAAACTCGACAGCTTCATAGGCAGTGTTTTATAGGGAGCTCTTCTCCTGTAACTGAGCTGCAGCTAAAAGTATGTTGCCTTTTCCATCCTTAAGCCCCCCCTTGAACTGCCAGCAGGACCTGACATCCATGCCCAAATGCTCAGCCCAGCTGCAACTGCAAAAATGGCGTAAACCCCCAAGGTGCTCTTACCCAGCATTGGAGAGGTACGATGCAGACCATGTTTTGCCCTTATTTTCTGTAGCAAAATGTTGATGTTGGCTGTGCGGGGCCTGGAGCACCGTTCCCAGAGGCAGGGCGGGCAGCCCAGGCTGAGCAGTGCTGCGAGACACAGTGCCTTGGCCGGGGCTTGAGGGCAGTGGCAGCCTCTCTGGGGCAGGGGAGTGAACATCAGCGGTGGTCCCCTGGGCAGGGTAGGGGGACAAGGGGACGTGACAGCCTGCTGGAGGTGACCCACGGAGGAGCTGCAGGGAGGTGACACAGGCAGCAGCAGTGAGCTGCACCACTGATGGGGACCCTGCAAGGTTTATTATTTTGACAAGAAAAGCTCAAATAGTTCTGGCTGAAAAAGCCATGAACGAAAACTTCCTTACATCCACATATCCAGGATTTCAGTCCTCACAGAGACTTACAACACTGTAAATAACACTATGTATCACAGAATTATATGAATGCTTTCGTTAAAGCTTCACAGTAGTACCGAGAGCGCGTAACTAGACCTATTATCGCCAGTGGTGAAACTGAGCCATGGTTGAAGCAACTTCAGGTGGATCACATATTCACACATAGAGATTCAGAAAGTGGGGTTTGGACTCCCATCTTTTGCTGTAACTGGTGTATGGCATTGCCATTTCTGTTCCTAATCATTGAAAAGAATCATTGTGCTGTTCTATACCCAAGTGCTAAGCCCAGAATGTCAACATCAATGGCATAAATCTATATTCAGGTTTCTTACTATAGTAGATGCATCCTGTTAATGAGCTATGGCATCTCTGTGGTCAAGAAGACTAATGCTTCCATTGCAGGAGTCACAGGTGCTGTGTTAGGTGACCAGAGATTGTTTCTAACTGTCGAAGCCCTCCAGGATCACTGGTTCGGTCCCCAGTGGGATCGCCAAGGGGTTTTGTTTTTCAAAAAAAGCAAAGGTTGAGTCTGTCTTCGAGTTGCAAAGCTTTTGTTTTGCATGAATTTACCCAAGAAGCATCTTGATTGCATCCAAGCAAACATTACATACATCGTGTGGCGCATTTTGCTCTTGAAGGTGCAGTAGAAGTCATTAGTACCCATAGTAATTATTGTTGTTGCTCTTGCTTTATTACAGCAATATAATGAAGTATGAGTGCAGATAACTCCTGGTTAAACTCAATTTCCTCTGCAGGAACAGTTGACAAACTAATGAAGGGAACCAGCGGTGCTTTGCACTCAAGTTGGTTCTGCGTCAGCCACAATGGCAAGTGCAGTTATGTTGCATCCAGTTTTAAAGAGGGGGAAATCGTGATAAGTAAGTAGAACTAGGATTTTACCAAACAAGTATTTTTTGTCTGCTTGTTTTTAACTAAAGCTGCCTACTTTCTGCCACATGAACGTGCTTCATGTCCCAGCTCCTGGTCAGATGAAAGAAGTCTTTCTCCTGGAAGATGCCTGTGTAGGAAGGGCAGTGGGTTAAGGCAGTGGATCAGGACATGGAAATCATATCACTGTGTGATCAAACGGCTTAACCTCGTTGTGTGTTGATGCTTATTGCTGGTAGTTGCTGAGTAAAGTGATGTTGAATGCTTACTCAAAACCACAACTAATTAGGCGAGTGATAATTGTTTAGCACTGTCGGATAAAGATTTAGGACTCTACAGCCTCAGGCCAGCATGATTTGCTTTCTGTGGGGTAAGATACTGTCTACAGTGCTCATTGCTTTATTTGTGTAAAGAGGGAGGGAGAGAGAGCCTATGCAAAGGGGGTTTTGCTGATGTGTGTTAGCAGAAGCCACTCTCCATTTCCTTGTGCCTATGCATGTTAAGTGCCAGGTGGCAGACAGTTGGAGAGGAGAAATGCAAAAGCTTGGGGAAAAAGAGCCAATGGCTTTAACGCTGCCTTCTTGGTCCAGCCAAGCACAGTTATAGCAATATACTTACTATGGCGCTCTTCCCTCGGTGACGTCATCAGCATATTAACTGAAGATGTAGCCATGAATTTTTTAGTGCCAGCAAAGAGCTGAAAGTCTGAAACGTTGAATAGGTAATGAAAGCTGCTGTCCTGCGCGAGCTCCCCCGTGGGAGATTTACAGGGGCAGGTGGCATGGGGCAGACGCTCAGCCCATCAGCCATCCTGGTGAAGCTGGAAACCATTGCACTGGAAGGTCCTCAGTCTGCATCCTCTGTGTGCCTTTAGTGGGGCCAGTTTGGGGAATTGGCTGTGCTGCACCGTGGTTTTGCACACTCATGGGCAAGATGTGTTGAGAAGAGCATTCATTACGTTCTGAATAGGCACAAATAAACCAGGCAATACTGTATCAGCGATATTGTTGTGTGGGATTGTTATTTAAAACAGCATTTCATCTGGAAGCTTTGACCAGCTCTTTGACTGGAAATCAGCTGGGTTTGTTATTGTGCCTATGTTTAAATTGTGCTTTCCTTTTAATCTCTTTAGTCTACATCTTGCATTAAAAATCCACTTAATTTTATGACCAGAAGATGCCCTGGCTGCTCCTCCTGTAACAACTGCTTCACTACCAGATATGCCATAGCCATTAAATCGACCCCTGCGGTGACCTGCGTATCTTTAAGCATTTAAATGAGTTCTACAAATTAGGCTTTTAGGATTAGTCATCGTAGATTTGCAGCATCATTGGTGTGTTGCCAAGGACCCCAATTTTGTCACCATGACTACTACCGCAGGGTTACTGAGAAACACAAACTGCAGGAAAGTTTATTAAACAGAAAATTCACGTGCCGGAACGTGAGTGGGTGAATGGTGACGATGCACCCTCCACGGCAGGGAAGTGCCTGGTTGCTGATACCCAATGCAGCCCGGAGGTGGGCCTCCAGAGGAGAGAAGATGCTATTATCCACGCAGGGAAATTCACCATCGTATGTATTTCTTGTATCGTCACTTATGCCTGTTCAATAAATAGTGTGTTTTGAGAAGGTAGGGAGGCAGTGGGAGTGTGTGCTTAGTCCACGAAATGCTCTAATCCTGTGGGGATTGTCCCTTCCCAGGAAAGGCTCTCCGCACCGTGCGATGTGAAGCTGCGGGAGGGGTGATCCTGTGATGAAGCCATTGTAACGATAAAATCCCCTGGTCCTGTCTTGTAAGATCAATGGGCATGAACTGTCAAGTTTGGGGGATTTTTTTAAACCTGAGCACTGAAAAACAGGATGCTGTGGTTTGTCTCCAGCAGGGAATATACAACCCAACCCTTCTCTGCTGTTGCTTCTTTAAATATATGCCTGCCTTGTGCAAGGGGAAGTTCCTGGCCCCTGTATTCGTCTTCTTTTCTAGATCTTCTTCAGACATGTGGGAAATAGGGCTTTAGAAATAGGACTGCTGGAAACTCCTAAGTGCCATCCCTTCAAGATTTGTGCTCTTCTATCATTTGAAAACCCAGCCCCATAGCTTCCCCCACCCCGATGTCTTCACCTAGGACATCTAACATGTATACACATGAGTTTGCTTGCGAACTCATGAAGAGAACGTGTATTTGGTAGCCTCACGCTGGTGTGTTTTTCCCCACCCTGTTGATATATATGGCTCTTTCTCATGTAGTTGTCTCCTGTTCCTCAGCCTCACCTGACTGTTTCACAGGGGCTCAGGACCAAAGTCATCCTCCTGGCTGAAACTCCTGGCACATGTCCTGGACTTTCTTACTGAATCCTTCAAAAAGACAGTGCCAGAAATCATCAGGGGATGTTCAGTGGCACCTAATGGAAGGAGGGTCTAAGTTATGAAACGTCTTTTGTAGTCCTTGGAGGGAGAAGGAAGTCCAGGGAGTGGTTCTTAGCTCCCCATTTTGCTTGGCAGACACTTTCTCCTGCCCTAGGCAATGCTGATAAACTGGCTGCCCAACAGCATGCTTAGTGCTGGGCAGGAGTAGAGCCTGTTCTGAGAGGGTGTTTCTACTCCTGCATGAATCTGCCTTTTCCATCTCACCCCATCCCTTCCCTCTCCCCAGGACCTTCTTGCAGGTCTTGTGGCCGAGCATCTCCGTGGGGTTAGCTGCCCTGTCTGAACATGGGATGCTCCCTGTGCTATTCCACCAGCTCTGGGCCGCCAGCTTGCCATCTTGGCGTGGAGGCCTGAGTGGGTTTTTTGTTTTTGAAAGAGATTCTTTGAATTCAAAACACAGCAAATTCCTGGCGGAGGCAGCTGATGGATCATGCTCTGCAAGGGCTCCGTGCCTGGGACTTGCTCTTCTGTGGTCCTTCCCTGACCTTCCAGCAACAGTGCCAAAAACCTCTGTCGTGGGTTACGGATCAAAAATACATAAATAGAATGAACCAACACGCTGGGGTCAAAAAGGGGCCAAATGCTCCTGATGCCAGCTCACATGTGTGGCGTGAAGACAAATTGCCTGTCCTACAAGCCTGCTACTCACTGCAAATGGGGCTGGTCAGGAGGGGAGGGCATTGCTGTGTGTACAGAAGCTGGCACGCTTATGTGTTATATATAGGAGCCTGTATATAGATGCACACAAGCACATTATATGTTTATGTGCTAGCAGGCCACCACAGCCCAACTGCTTCCTCAGTTTGGAGGTTTCCCACTTAAACCATTCTGGTTTCCCTCGTATGTTTTGGTTTTACCTCTAATTTCCCACAAATGAGCAGTCAGGGAGTTCTCCTACCACTCTCCTAAAGGTTTCCTTCCCCTGAACTAAACTGCTTTTGCAGGGGATTTTCACTTATGCAGTAAAGTGCTTGTTAGAGGTCTGTGTGGGTGACTAAATGCTATTTGCTTTCCAGTGTCAGTCCTGTTCCATATTTGTATTTGTCTTGAATGTTCTGGAGAAATAGAGGAAAAATACATTTTAACTTCAGACCCATCTCAGCGTAAGTGAATTTTGTGCCTATTTCTTCTGAGGCTGGGTGCATTGATCTCGTGGTTAAGGGGGTGGAAATAAAGAAGTAAAATCCTGAGCTATTGTAATCCTGTTTGGGTGAACTGGCTGCCTCCAAAGTCTACAGCCTGGTGTGGACTATTGTAATCCTGTTTGGGTGAACTGGCTGCCTCCAAAGTATACAGCCTGGTGTGGAAAGCATCTCATTTTTAATTACCACTAATGCTGCTGTTTCGGTGGCACTTAGTGCTGGATTACCCGAAAGCCTGGCTGTCTCAGGAACACCAATGTTCTCCATAGGAAAGTGAGATTTGCACACGTGCAGAGAATGAGTCTTTCTGCTTGGCTGGTTTCAACCAAATTTGCTGGAGGCAGAGGAAAAGCTCTCAAGGATCTCAGATTCTTGTAATTAATTGTGCAAATGGATGAGTGGGAAATGGGGAAGGTATTGTGTCCCTGTTCACCCTTTCCTGCTCCAGGGGAAAGGTCCCATATTACGCATCAAGGGGACCAGGCTTCCTCATGTGCTTTGCTCCCATTGCATCATGCTCCAGACAGCAGATGCCAAGGAAAGAGGAGCCAGCGGTGGGAGAGCGGCTGTTCCTGCCTCATCCCGTCAGTGTGAGCACCTCCTGGAGCCTGTCTTCCCCTTCTCACCCCATTAATCTCTTTTTTCGCACTGGCAATTACCATAATAATAATAGAATCAAATGATGAAGAGGTGAAAATGCCATAGTATCTCTCACAACATACAGTATTGGACCTGGTCCCTTGAGCAGGAATTGCTGGGAGATTTTGGGTGCTCCCTTGTAGCATGATGTTGTAATCTATTAGTGTGTACTCTTGAACTGTCTTGTTCTTTGTCACTCAGGGTAATAATTACCCAGACCATTTAACCTTCCAAATGCTTTGCAGCTATTAATCACTCAGCAGCATTCCTGAAACGACAGGGTTCGTATCCCCATTATATAAACAAGGAAAGCGAGACAAAGAAGGTAGCAACAAAACTTCATAGGAAGCGTCTTGTGCTCTGGGGTGGGTCTGTTTTGGGGGTTTGATTTGCAGCCTGGTATTTCCGAGGTGCTGAGTCCCAGAGCAGTGCCAGTGCCACCGGGCTGAGAGCAGCACTTGCGCAAAGTCAGGCTCTGCGTGTCCCAGGGTGGGGAGAGGCTTTTGAAGAATTGCCCCTAAATTAGAAAGTTGATTTAGGAGTTAGGACTTCGAATGCTTTCCTCCAGCTGTGAGGCTTGTTTTTGTGGAGGACGCTGCAGGGAGACAGGAGGCGAGTTCCCAGCGAAGCCAGCATGGCAGGAGGGCAGGCAACAGTTTGCAGCCTTCCTGCATCATTTTCACAAAGCACGAAGCCAAAGTGTTACCAGCAACCTGGAATGCAGAGAGGACTCGGGTTTTGCCAAACACCAACCAACCATGCAGAGGCAAGGAAAAAATCCTGCTGTCTCCCATTTGCTTCGTTTGCAGCTAACCCTTAGATCCTGTCCCATTTTTATTCGTGGTTTCTAGCTTGTCCTCCTCCTGCATTTCTCCGTATCCTGGCGAAGGAAGTGCTGTGATCAAATGTTAATGCTCAGGAAAATCTAGCTGTGAGCAGCAGCGCTCACATCCTGCTGTTTAACTTTCCTTGTCATGGGCTGCAGCAGTCAGTGGTTGGGGCAGGCTGACACTGCGCGGGCCCTGCCACGGCTTCTCCCGCACGGGCTGTGCTAGCCATTGCTGCCTCCCTCCCTCCGAGCGCTAAAAATGTGGTGTGCCCTATCTCTAATACTCCTTATCAGGGCCCGGCTTTGTTTACTTGTATAATTCCCTCAGTGCCTTATCAGATTAGCAAGATTTCAAAGTGTTAAGAGCATCAGTGCCTGAAAGAGTTTTGCACTCGGCTTGCTTTGGCCTCCCTGTGTTCAGATTAGCTGCAAACACGTTCGTGATAATGGGAAGCTGTTTGGACAGAGGTGGTTTTCTTTTCATACTAGATTAATAATAGAAGCATGGAGACCTGTTAGAAAGGAGCAAGGCTTTCTCATGTAGTTGCTTTAATCCTTGTTACGTCTTTGATATCTGGCTTTTTTGTGCGTTGGTGTTGAGGAATGGTGGAGAAAGCCCCCACGGCCTGCAGCCAAGGCCACGTGTGCTTCCCGGGGTCAGAGGGAAAGGGAATGATTCCTCTTGGTTCTGGCGGGCTGGGCAACAAGGCCCGTCTGAGCAAATGTCTCTTTTCTCCTGGGTGAGTTCGGAGTTCTGATTGTTTAAACAAAGGCCATGAAGGAGGTTACGCTGGAGCCGGCCACAGTCGTCCCTTCTTCCCTCCCTCCTCCTTCTCTGATGGTAACAGCAAAGCACGTTACATATATGTAAGCATTATGTTAGCACATATGAAATAATGAGGTCTTCCTGTTCCTAACAGCGGCAGGGATAATCAGACCAATGTCTTCATAACATCCAGAACAACGAAGGTTTTTGGTGCGCGTGCTGCCGAGGAGCGTGGTTGGAGAGGGCCACCCAGCCCCTGTGAGGGTGCTCGCTCCTCTGAAAGGGGCTGGTCCTGACCCTCCTCGCAGACCTGGGCAGAGCCCTAACTGAGCTGTCACCTGCCTGCTTGAAGCGTTTGCCTTGTGCCCAGCTTGCACCTCATGCCATCTACTTATCTAGCACAGCTAGGATCTGTTTACAGAGTAGTTCTGCCTTGCTTGGAGTGCTAGGTACAGTGAAAAACAGGCTTGTGGTATAACTGGGCAGATACCTTTAGTCTCAGCCAGAAAAAATTTGCTCTGCTTTCCACGTTCATACCATGTACTCATTCCCAGGATGCAGTGTCAGCAGCCCCTCCAGCTCCCTCCTGTCCCCCTTTTGCCTGGTTGCAAAAGCATCCAACAGCCACGTTCGTATCTTAGCTTGGGCTCAGCCAGAGCCAAGCGTTGACTTTTGTATCCCGAAAGATCTGTTGTTATTCCTGCTTGCTCTCACCCTTCCCTCACCACCCTCTCCTAAAATTCCCACCCCTCAGCTTGCCGAATAATTTCAAGGTGCTAATTGCCGGGCACTGCAGCTGATCCATTGATCTGGAACACAAACAGTCTCGAGGTAATTTTCTGTCTGAGCCAGTCTGGAGCTTACGCAAGTGCTGGTGTTTGTTTCCTTGTTTTTAATTTCCTGCAAAGAAAAGCTTTTGTGTTGCTCTGGACAAGATGCCTGTGCCTCTGTCTCAGCCGGCGGCTGCTCCGTCAGGCCACGTGGGTCTCGAGGAAAATCGACGCTAACAATACCCATTTCTTGTATAATTGAAGTCTGTGGGTGGGAATCCAAAGTCCTGCTCAGTCGTGTCCCTCTATCAAAACTGCTGGGCTGTTCCTTGAGGTATCGGGTGTCTTCTCTTGCCCATCTCTAGTCCTACACGTGGGACAGACTGGGAGCAACTCAGACTCTTTGTCCTGTTAGAAAAATACCTGTTCTGTTAGAGGAATACTTGGAGGCAGAGGTTGCTGGGGTCGCTCATCTCCGAGGATTCACACATCCCTTTCTGGAAGAGCTAACCACAAACCCGCCAAGCGCTGGCTAACTCCTGCTCGCTGGAGAGTGCCGCAGGCGTCCTGCACAGCAAAGAGTTAATTTTCCTGTGGCTCTCGCTTCCCGCAGCCGTCAGCAGAAGCGTTGTGCCTTTGCAGGGTTGGATGTGGCGAGGGGCGGGGGTGTGCGGGTGATGTAATGGTAGCAACTCCCCGCTCGGGGAGTAGGAGGCTGTGCAAAAATAAACTCATCTGCATTCCTTTCTCTCCCCAGCTTGCATGCGCAGGTTGGGTTTACCTGGAGGACTTGCTCGCGTACCTTTTAGCTAAAATCAGTGGTTGTTTTGCTCACCGGGGAAGAGGGCAAGGTCGGTGCGGCGGCTCGGGGCAGGGGGGCGAAGGGGGGCACACAGCCCCGTGAATGCAGGGACCTGCACCCCTCCGGTGAAGAAAGCGCAGAAGGAGCTTTGCGTCCCATTTCTGGGAGCGGTCTGGTCTCCAGGTGCTGTGTGCGTGTGTGTAAGTAGAAATGAGTAGCGGTTGTCTAGCCCCGAATCATAAGCAGATTTTGAAAAGCGAAATAAACACCTATCTCCCTCCAGAAAACAGCCCCTTCTCTGCAGGGTCAGGTAAGGTGCCCGTGGCTCAGACCTCGTTTTTTGAAATGCTGCAGCCTGGCTGGGTCAGAGGTGGAGGACAGCCCTAAGGTGTGCACGTAACCAGGTAGGAGGGGGGGACACGTTCGTTCGCACCATTTGCAGTCCCAGCCTCGTTCCAGGCAGATCTGTCACTTTGGCAGGAGGGGAAGGTTCGCTCCCCACCGGTACCTCACACCGTGCCTTTGGAGGGATGCTGGCTCCTGCGCACTAAGCCACAGCTTTAAGGACTTCATCTCTAGAAAAGGTAGCATTTCTTCTGCTGCTGATTCAAAAGGATCTGCCTGAGTGAGTGTGTGCAGCCCTCGCACCTGCGTACTTGGCTTTCCAGAAATGGCAAAGATTGATGACATCTCTGGAATAATTCAGCACCTTCCAGCCAAGGAAAGATTTTCCCAGTTCAAACAAAGTACTGAAATATCCCCTCTGTCTGTCCACAAGTTCACAGATGGAGTAGGAAAGGGGAGGTAGAAAGAAAGAAACATCTCACAAACTGGAAACTGAGCTGCTGTGAGTTCTTTTCCCAGCAGCACCCTCTGTCACCTGTCCACCTGGCATTGGCAGGAGATGGGGATGGAGCAGAGCTCAGCTGGTCTGCGTGGCTGGCAGCCAGGAAGGGTCTTTGGTTTTTCTGATGATGGGCTCAGATGACAAGCAGCAAACAGGTATCATCCTCACGATGATGGGTTGGGTAGCCAGCGCTCCCAGGTTTCTCTCTGGCTTGCCTGCAGACATGCAGATACAGCTGCACTGCCCTAAAAAAAGGTCCTTTTAAACTGGTGTAGTTTTGGGGGCGGTGCTTTAGAGCCATTCTGTAGTCTCAGAGTGCAATGGGAACACCCCAAAGGGACCTGTGTGTTCATTTGTCATTAGACACTATTGAAACTGCCTCTGGTCTGACTCAGTGTGGTCATTGGTGTGTATCCAGAACATCTCCGAGAGAGATGTCTTCTCCTCCATGTCTTTTAACTGGAACAAGGGGAGGGGGGCATTTAGAAAAACAACTTCAAAAGTTGGAGGGCTTGACATTTTCACGTAAAGGTATTTGCCTTGGAGAGCCCCGCTCTAGCACTGTACATCAGAGATGCACTTGAATGTTAAAAACGGCCTTTCTCGTTCATTCCACCGCCTTAGCCATGTCTGTGGCTCTGGAAATGACCCAGGATGCACACAAGACTCTTGCTGTGGCAGAACACAGGACCACAGCAGCACTTCCAGAAACAGTGATCTCATGTACCCGCTGGGGGCACAGCTTCACCAGGCTCCTCTTCTTGCCACAACCTTATTTCAGGCTCAGGTCAAGGACCACAGTCAGTCTGGGGGCTTCTGCAAGGCCAGGGAAAAATGATTGTAGCAGCAAAATCCCTGCAAAGCCCAGGGCGTACGCTCATCAGGTACTAAAGGCTGAGGCAGGGAAGGGAGAGGGACAGGCACATGAGCTCACGTGGGGCTTCAGAGATTTGTGCTGGGGTGCCTCTGGTGAAGCAGCTTGGGCTGCAGCAGGTCTGGTAGATGTGCAGCAGAACATGTCACTGCTTGGGTACGTGGTTAGCGTGGGACAAGCAGAGACTCCAGGTAGTACTGCTGGCCTCTGCCTGCAGCACCTGGAAGGCGGCAGTACAGCACTTAGCAGTTGTCGAGTTCAGCTGTCTGTCAAGTCGACCCAGGGATGCTAATTCTTTGCTTGAAGATGGGGAAGCTGAGACCGGGAGGGATATTTGCTGATTTTAAAGGAAATATATTGTGCTTCACATGGCTGAAGATCTCTCTCCTGCAAAAGGAACTTGCATTGCAAACACATTCTTTTCCCCCTGGGAGATCCTGGCCTTTCATTAATGCAAGGGGATCCAGCTGCTCTCCAGATGCAGACCAAAGGATTCACTTGTTTTGGTTGTAGGTTGGAGCCTAATGGAGGGAGAAAAAAGCAGCTGCTTGGATTTCTGCAGCTGTTGCTGGTTTTCCTACTTCAGAGGGAAAGAGGAGGCACGGAGACCCCTCACCTTAGTGGCACAGGCACTGCTGGGGATGGCTCCGAGTGCCACGGCACTGCAGACAGAGGTGGCTTTGGGAAAAGTGCATGAAATGAAAATACCAGGAGACAAATAAAGGGGAACTGCTTCCTTTAAGTGCACCAGGACGGGTGGCCAAGTCCCATCTCCTGGGCTTAGTTTTGGTGCTATTCCTGTAACGCCCAGGAACGACAGTGCTCTGTGGTGGCAACATTTTACATATGTATTGGAAGAGAGGAGGACCTTAGCAACCAAATACTTAATGTGGAAGGGAAGTGCAGGTAAGGGAGAGGACGTGATGTGCTCAAGGTCACCTCACAAGCTAGTGGCAGAGTAAGGCAGGTAGGCCATGTCCGCTGGGGCCAGACCACTGTGATGGACTCACAGCATCCATCTGCAACGCTGCAACCCTTGCCATGGTCCCAACATCCCTGCATGCAGTCTGTCTCTGTCTGGCAGGGAGGGGGCACCTGTGAAACAGCCTGCAGCTCTACTTACCCCTAAGCCAGCAGCCAGCTGGGCAAGGAGTATAAAAAAGTCTGGAAGAAAGAGAGATGCTGTTGCTGCAGCCAGAAGAGTATTCATCTTGAGAAGTATCTGCTCCAGGAAACACCAGTGCTAAAATGCTGTGGGAGATCAGCGAACAGTTTCATGTTTTCCAACATGTAATTGGTATGTACTCTAATTGCCCCATATTTAAAAGAGAAATAAGCAGTGGCAATAGGAAGGAACATATTTCACTTATTTTTCTGAATATTGGTGAAAGCTAGCATTATGTGGGCTCCTCAGCACGTATTTTCCATTACAAAAATCTTCTTACCTGCAGCATACTGTATTCGTCTTTTAAATATCATTGCTCCTTTCTTCCATGAAAAGCTTCCGTGAACTTGTGCAAATATTTGCTTGCTGTTCAGTGGCAATTTGGATAGTCACCAAATCCAGGAGCACGGTTGTACAAGCGAGCTGTGTTCTGCGGGAGGGACCCCTGCCGTAGGCAGCTCCAGCTGTAACTGAGTGCAAACACCTCGTCCACAGGCCTGGAGCGCTGCAGGGAGGAAGGGACCCTCATCTCCAACATGGAAGGGCATCTGTCAACATCTAGGTCTTTTAGGTCAAAACCAGCAAGGCAGAGTGCAGCAGCAGGGCTTCATCCCCTGCGCTGCTTCTTCACCGCCTCAAAGGTCAGCTGCTCTTTAATTCTGGCTCTTCTTTCTAGGTCTGTATGCCGAGCACGTGGCAGAAATGTAGCCCATGCTGACAGAGGCCTGGGGTGTAGAGACACAGCCCGATCCCTGCAAGAAAAGAGCAAAGTGTTAAAATCACTCTTGCAGCCACTGGTGTTTCAGTGACCAGGACCAGCTGGGGAGCCAGCAAAAGCCCCAAGGTGGTGATAGCAAAGGCGCATCTTTTAGAAGCTTTCTTTTCCTTGTCTGCAGTGCCATGATTATCTTTGAGTTAGACCACTCACGAGCTCTCAGCCATGCCTTCTCTTTTAACAGGTACAGGAGGCATCTTTGCAAATATAATGGTACCATCGTTATGGTGGGGGGCCATGGGCTCGCAGCTGGCTGGGGCTGTGCGGAGCTGGTGAGCATTGCCGGGTTGTGTTCTGGCCAAGCCGGAATTAAGCAGCAGTGCTGGGTTGGACCTGATGTGTGCTCGGGTGCACGTGCGTCGTGGGCCGTCCACCCTGTTGCTTCCAGGAACATGTAACATGCCCAGGCCAGAGACCCAGAGACTACCCAGGAATGGGTGCATTTCTGAACACAGCATGCTTCTTGCCTTTGCTTCTTAAAGTTAGAAAAAGCAGCAGACAGTTTTAACCTAGCTTTTGCTGGCTTTTTGCACTCACAACAGGCTCCAGCAACAATATTCACTTTATTTTAGCTCTTCCCTGGGAATGGGCTTTTCAGGTCCCTCTGCTTGCCTGTTTTCAGGCAGCAGAGAGATCCTGAACAGCTTATGTTGGGTAAAAGTCACTGGTTTGTCTCTTCAGTCCCAGTGGTGTGCCAGGCGTATTTGATTGCTGGAACTAGCCCAAATTCCTGTCTGCACCCTTAATTGGGAAACAGGGATGGGGATGAGCAGGGGACTCCAGAGGTGTAAATAGATCAGTCAGCCGCATGGCGTCATCTCTGCTCTGTACAAATGCAGTTGAGGACGTGCTGAGCAGAAAGAATAATTTTAATTAGCACGTACTCCTTCCCAAGCTCTGGAACTAGTGTAAATACATTGACACTTCTGCTGATTTTAATGGACTAGGTAGTAAACTTTCCAGGAAAGGGCCACTCCTCAGCATCTACCTCATTCCTCAAAATCCATGTAGGCTGTGTCCATGTCAGCAGAGGTGAGGATCCCTTTGGCATCTGCTGAGAAAGGGATGCATGTGTTTCTGGACAGGCAAAGAGAAGCAGCAACAAACTGTCCTCCTCTGTCGTCCCGGGGCATGGATATTGTGCCTGGGATGTCTTTGTGTAACTGTACCGTCAAGGATAAAAATACACTGACTTCTCCATCCTTGAGTATGACATCTCCAGCGCTGTCAGAAAGACTTTCCTACTTCGTGCAGATACGTGGGCAGACATATGACAGTGGAGAAGCTGCACAGCACTGTACCCTCCCTTCCCTACAAACTTTTTATAAAGGCCTTGCTAGAGAGCTGCTTGATTGTAGCGCCTGCAGAAATGGTTGTGTTGTATGGGATAGTGAATGGGGCTGGTTAGAAAAAGTAGGTACTTTACGTAAAAACTTCCCAACTGTTTTAAAAATTCAGAATACTCACATGACCCTGCAAATTGTTTATGGGGCCAGTGAAGCTTTAGTGGAGACGGCTGAGCTGACACAGTCTCTCTGGTATCTCCCGAGGTGACTGGAAATACTCAGTATTAAATCACTTGATGCCTCTGGTTAGGAGCTATTTGTCTCTCCTTGAGAACAGGGCCTGAAGAAATGTCCCAGGTGACCTCACTGCTCTTGGAAGCAGGTTTTCGAGTCTCCTAATTTTTTTAAAATAAAGGTGGGATGAATGTGTTTAGAATTTCCCTCCAGTAAAGGGCTTGGAGAACTCCCTTGCTTGTGAGTAATAACAGTAGTTTCCATCAGATGGACATGGAACCTGGGGTCACCGTGTGTAATTCCCTGTGTATATAATTTGTCTTATTCACATTAATAGTTTGAAATTCAAACTGGTTATTACACTGGGTAGAGTTTGAATTGAATTGTCGGGAAAACATGAGAAAATTGCACCGGGTATGTTCGCCCATTCTAATGTAAACCCATAAAGAACCTTTAGATTTAATTAATCTGTAATTGAAAGAAAATCTGTAACAGCAGACGAGGACCAGTATAGGATAAATTTCATGTGACAAATGAGGGAAGGTGGCTGCATCGCTCAGCGTCACTTTGGGAGCGCTGCTAGGAGGTATGGATTTGGGGAAAGCTGATCCATACTGGGTGCTCTACAGGCGCCGGCTGCTCACGAATGAGACTTTAACAGGCCCCGGGTGCTTGTTTTTCCCTAGAGTGATTTCTTGTTTGCTTCCTTCTTGTTTTCCTTTTCTTTCTTTCCCTCTGTCTTATCTGTCTGTCTTTTATGGTCTTGATAGTGGAAAGTGAGAGACCTTTGCCTTTCAAACCTACCTTAATATCCCTAGAATAGCACTACCAACAGCTTCCTCCCTCAATGGTGCAGGAAAGATGGTCAAAGAGGCCAGAGCAAAACTTTCCAGTTCCTTCCATTCCCACCCTGTTTTCAAACACTTAAATCTTTGCCACACTCCCTCTTTGGGCAGAAATTTTCCCTGCTGCTTGTCTGCCTAGTGCTGATTTTTGCATTAACTGTGAAATGCTTCAATTTTGAGATGTATATAAACCTCAGCTAAATCACAGATAGTTAAGAATTTTCGCCATTCTTCAGCCTTCTCTCCTGACACAGAATCGTAGAATGGTTTGGGTTGGAGGGGACTTTAAAGACCATCTCATTCCAACCCCCCCGCCATGGGCAGGGACACCTTCC